>QTSX02002234.1:0-241592 GCA_014839935.2 Entomophthora muscae
TTGGCAAAGCCCAAACTGGTTACTTGGAGATGCTCCTGGACCAATCAGAGAAATTCTAGAAAAGTCCCACTAGTGCGGAAGGCTTAGATCATTTGATAGAGCTCAATGCCAAGCGGACCAAGAAGGGCTACCATTGAGTAGGCAACAGACCAGACAGCCACACACTGAGACATGCCGTTCTTTTGGGCAAGTTCCTTGGGTCAAAGTTTTAAGGTCAAAAGTGAAAAATTCAAAAATGGGACCACCAAAAAGTGCAAAAATCAAAAATATCAAAGATCAAAGTGCAAAAGTTGATTTTCCAGAGGTTAACTTTGAAGCAGAATAAATACAGTTAAAAATAAAAAAACATATATTTTAAAATCTATTCTAGACTAAAGAGACCCCAAAAAATATTTCTGCAATAAAAAATATATGCTAGATAATAAAAAACTTCTTAAATTAGCTGTTTTTAAAAGAAAGTTTATTTTAGTTTCAAAAGCAAAATTAGACTAGAATTTATATGTAACTGTATTTAATTGAATATAAAATATAAGACTACACAAAAACTGCTTTATAAACTATAGTTTTAATAAAAAATATTAATTTAATTTTCAGCTTATGTAAAGCTGTAATAATACTTTAGTATAAGCAAAATAAAGGATTTTTCCTGCAAGATACAAGCATATGATTTTAGCTATTTTGTTTTATTAGTGATCTTATTTCAATGATAAAAGTTATAGAAGTCTATCATTAAAATAATATAAAGTACATTACTTTCTTATTAAAGCTATACTATACAATTTTATACTTAATAAAAGATATAGTCTTATATCTTATTTATAAGTCACAATATTCAAAGATATCAAGAATCTGCCACTTACATATCATAAAATGAAGAATTAAATATTTTTATGTTAAAAACACTGTACTTTCACTAAAAATTATATAGATAGTTAAAATTTGTATATCAAAGAGAAATATTTTATTCATATTATTTGCTCTAATACATATAATAAAAAGATATAGTAGAAGATAATTGAGGGTAATAATGGAGAGAGGATAATAGAAGATAATCAAAGGTAGGAATGGAAAGAATATAATAGAGGGTAAGAAAAGAGAAGAAGTTAATTGAGGATAAGAAAGGAGAGACAAAAGAAAAGAAAAGAAAATAAAAGAAAAGGAGAAGAGAAGAAAGAAAAAGAAAGTTTTTTCTACTTGGTATCAGATCTTATATAATCCACCCTCTTGACAACACAGAATTTTTTTAGAAGTTTTTTGGCTCCTGGCGCAGCCAAGGGGCCAACAAAACTTTTAAAAAACTTTGAGGAGGAATGAGAGGTGTGAAAGGAGAAAATTCAAAAGAGAAACCTTCAAAAAAACCAAGAGCTTATTGCACTTTGATTTGGGCACTTTGATTTTATCCCCTGAAATAACATAGGGAAACATAGTACAATATTATATTAATTTAATATTTTTTGAAATTGCCTCCAAAACACACCAATTTATTAATATGCAATAAAATAAAAATCTATCAAAAAAACTTTATTTCTTTTTTATATATTTAAATATCAGGTCTTAAAGAATCTACATGAGGAATTTCAAAAGTTTTTATTAATTATTTAAAATTTTATAAGCTTATAAAAAGTGTGACTAAATCTAAAAAGTTGATTCTTGATTTTATCACTTTTGATTTGAGGAACTTAATAAAACATAATGAATAAAGTATTAATTTTTTGCAAAAATTTAATATTAAGTGGTCCTAGTTTTTGGTACCTTTTTGGATTTTGATTTGACTACTTTTTGATTTCTGCACCCATTAAGAAACTATATGTAAATTTTATTTTTAAAAAAGAAAAAGTTTATAATAGGATTTTATATTAAGGTTTGAACAAAATAAATTAAAAAATTTGCCTAAAGTTAAAAAAGCTTTTTTTAACTCTTGATTTCTTTTTTTACATATAGAAAAAAAATTTAAATTTTAAAATTTTTCAATTTTGATATATCAAACATTAAATTGAAATTTTTTTTGCACTTAATTTGCACTTTCAATTTTGTCCCCTCTATTCAAAGGGGTAAATAAATTTTATTTTAAAAGCCAAATTAAATTAAGGTGTGTTTTAAATTGCATCAATTTGGGCACTTCAAACTTGGTTTTTTGATTTTAGCTACTAGTAAAAACATTTTTAAAAAAGTCAAATTTAAGAAAAATATTAAATTTTTTGGGAAAATTTTATTGAAAAAAGTGCAGAGATTGAAAAATCCATCAATTTGGAGATTTTGATCTCCACACTTTGACTTTAGGAACTTGCCTGTTCTTTTCACCTTTGGGGACATACCCATACTTGTTGCACATTGACAACACAAAGGAGGACTTGTCAATGTAGTAGAACTTGACTGTGCCCTTTTCCTTGAGAGCAGTAAATGTCTTGGCTTATTTCTGGCAGTAGACAACATTGTCTGGGCTATTCTAATTGTATGGAGATGCACCAAGTTTCTTCCAGGAGAATTGCAGTTTCTTGTCTGTGTGGTAGCAAGTGGAAACCAAAGCCTGGATTCCAAAAACAGAATCAATCATCAACTGAATATTTTCCAGTTCAAGATGGCAGTTCTGCTCAATCCACTGTTGGATGGCCCACATGTGTTGCTTGAACAATAGAGCTGGTTCACAATTGAATTTCTTCAAAAGAAGAACAGTACCTGTTTTCAGGTAATTTGTGCAGAGCCTATGCCCAGATTTTTCCAAGATCCCAATAATGGCTGTGGCCTTCCTGTAGTCAGTGGTCTCCTCCATGAGCCTCATGAAGGTCTTGCAGGTGGAATTGGGGATAACATGGTACTTGGCCTTTTTGGAGGCAGGCAAATACTCATCAGGATTGGGCACAACACAGGGCATAGGCACTTGGCTGTAGAATGCAGCAACCTTTTTGAGCACCTTCTGCCCTTTTGTGGTTTGGTAATATTGGGGCAGCTAGTCATTGTCTCCCTTGTTGGAATCACTCACGTAAGGCTCATACGTGGTGTCAATGACTGGCTTAACCTTCTCCAGTAGGGCTGCAGGAAAACCATCACAGCAGTATACAGGTTTTACACCAAGGACACCCTCTTGGTGGTGATGTCATTAACCGTTTTAGTGGTGACAACCTTGGTGTATTTTCTGGTCAGCTTCTGGACCCAGGGGTTGATGCTCCACCCCCTTGCATGTTGTGCTCTTTGAACCAGCTGTGTCAGTACAGCTTCACTATTGAACTCTCCTCTCCCATCTCCTTCCTGAGTAGGCACTTGCATTACACTAACTCTGTTATTTAACCTGCAGGGGCAACTGCAACTGCGGCGCACAACGTGTCCATTGTCACTCTGTTGTTGTGAAGCTTCCATTTTGGTATAAAAATAAAATAAAATTAAAAAGTATATATATATAATTTATTTATTATAATTTTTATCACTCTGTATATAGTAGCATGAAAGCTAGTAGACACTGCTGTTTATTTCAAATTATATTTTTATATTAATTATCTTTGGTTGTAAATGTGCACTGCTGATTATGAGTTTGGATAAATTGGATCTTTTTATTGATTCTAATCCCAAAACAGACACTCAGAATATACTTTCCTTTTTTATTCTAGATTTTATTCATAATTAGTATGATCTGGTAACAGTATTATTGATTCATTCATGCGTTTTGATATTTGATATTTACGTTGTCTGTTTCAGTTGCTATTGAGGCTTGTTGTTGGATCAAGTTTGTAACTTTTGTGACTGAGTTTCATGTGTTCACCAAAAACATAGTAAACATATGATATTAGTTCTATGACTGAAACTCATGTGTTCTATTTTTTGGTACACTTGTTTTTGAATTGTTAAGCATTTGTTCCCAGTTTGAATAGTTTTTTGTATGACTGGAAATTTTTGCCAAATAGCGCTCATTTTCTGTGAAATTATCTTCTATTTAGATCTATCAAGTTGAAATACATTTTGTGACTGAGCTAATGTGTTTTAAACTGAATAATATACCTTTATCTCAACAGTTTTGAAAACTACTGAATAATTTTGGACTGGCAGGAGTCACAGTCAATTGCCTTGAGGTTCTCCTTTTTGTCAAGGGTCTCTGTAATGCGCACAAAGACATGGTCATTTAGGAGCTGGTCCACTGAGTCAGGGTAGATCTGGTGATTGACCCCCTTGCACTTGATGATCAATACTGAGGTGACCAAGTCTATGTGGGGTTTTTTCTTTTTTAGCCAGTCCATTCCAAGTACAATGTCAAATTTTGGGAAGTCAATGATTGGTCCCTAAATGGTGGAGTGTAGGTTCTCTAGTGTAATTGAGAAAGGGGCAGTTTCCCTTGTCACAGCAATGTGATGTTCATCAGCTAAAACCATGTTTTTAATCTGCAAAGGATTAGTGGCTAGCTTGAACTTATCTACAAGCTGCCGTTGACTAGGGTTTGATCTGCTCCTAAGTCCAAGAGTGCTGAACTTGTGTAACTGCAAAAGCAGAAAGGGTAAGACATCAGTTTATTGGGATGTCTGACAATGGTGTAAAGTACTGGGTCCTCTGAGGGCACTTGAATCATTGGACACTGATCCACGTCCTCGGGCTGGTACTCATTATTGCGCAAGTCAGGAGTTGTTCAAGGAGAGCTTGACTTGCTTAGTGCTCTCCCCAGGCTTTTCCCTTTTCATTATTGCTTTGTGTGATGGTGACTCAGAAGTGGGTAAAATTTGACTGTCTATTATTCCCATTGCTGTGGCCATTTGAGCCAGAGGGTTTATGGTTTGAGTTATTGCTGTTATTATTGTTCCCAGGCAGAGAGCAGTTGTAGCGTCCAGATGATGGAGAGTCCTTGGGTCTCTCTCTCTTCTCAGTCTGTGCTTTATGGATAGCATTGGACGTTTATTCTTCTTTCTCTGCATCTCAATAAAGACTCTGCAGGTTGGTCACTTGGTCCAGGTTGACGTGCCTTATCACATGCAACTTACGTGTGTTGTAGTACATAAGGTGGGTAGCTGGGGTGTCAAAGGCCATGTCCAAGGGGGCACATAGATGGAGTTTCTTTTATGCCCAAGTGAGCTCCTCTAATGTGCTGGTTTGGGTGAGGTTCTTTACTTGGCGTATGATCATGAGGGTGGTGTCCTTCAGCACAAACCTTTCCAAGAAGTCTTCCTTGAAGGTGTCCTATCCTTCTCAACGTGATCCTTGTGCCACTTGTTGCACCAGGTGCCTGTGTTGTGTGTAATTCAAATGGAGATCTCCACAATCCAGAAGCGTGGTGGGCATTTCATTTGTGCCAGCTTACTCTGGGCAGATTGAATCCATGTTGTGGAGTTGCTGTCATTGGCTCCAGCAAAGGGTTCCAAGGTGGCGCTTTGAAGTCTTTGGGCTATGTGGGCTAGTATAATGCTTTCATCTGTTGCTCAAGAGGCAGCAACAGGTGCTTGGAAGTAACCTTGTGCCAAAAAGGCGTTGAAGGCAGAGACCAGTATCACCATGTTCTGGTATAGCACAAACCCATTGGGTGTTTTGGTACCAGGCGTGTACAGCGTCCAGTCCATTAGGAGGCCAGACATGATTCTGTTATAGATCTGTTAACCACAGCAATTACGGGCAACAAGCAGAATTTTGGGGAATAAAGTAGGATGGAAAACCTACCTGTGCTACCAATGTTGTAACTGTGCTGCTTTAGCAGAGTTACAAGGGGGAAATATTTAGAAACTAGATAATATTATTTATTAAGAGATAAGTATTATATAGTCATTGTGAATCATGTATAACAGGAACATGATTGTGTTGATCACACGGTAGGATGGTGAAGGGGTGGCTTGATCCTGATAATGCTTCAAGCACCAAATTGAGGTATCCACTGTAAAAAGTCATCATTTGTTCATGTTGTTGGATTTGAAAATTCAAGTCGAATTCCTAGTTTGGCTCCAAGTGACAGGATAATTGGGTTGCAGGTCACAAACCCACTTAATTAGAACCTTGCTTGTGGGTCAAGTCTTCTGTTTTAACAATGTTACAAATGTCTCATCACAGAGCCAAGTCTCAGTAGAGAAAAGTTGCTCTAGATTCTTATAGGTGGTATAACATATGATCATTTCTTTTTAACCAGGTCCTTCATTGTGAAGAGGAACTGTTCATTGTCTTGGATTATATGCAACTCAGGAGTAAGGACCAGGTCTTTTAGTTGGGACACACTTTTTCCAATTGGGTTTAGGTCTTGGCGCCTATCACAGATATACTTAACAAGTTGTTCACAGTCAGGGACAATTTTAAGGTTCTCTTTGCTCAAATTCTTAGTGGACTTTACTGCCAGGTGAGTTTCTTTGATGCCTTTTG
The DNA here is from genome assembly GCA_014839935.2 of Entomophthora muscae. Classification (NCBI taxonomy): domain Eukaryota; kingdom Fungi; phylum Entomophthoromycota; class Entomophthoromycetes; order Entomophthorales; family Entomophthoraceae; genus Entomophthora; species Entomophthora muscae. The sequence continues at coordinate 6,316 of QTSX02002234.1, forward strand.
ATACTGGAACCATTTGGAATAGGTACCACTTGAGAAGCTTCTTAATTAAAGTGGTGGAGGAATGTAGGCATGTCCCCCCTTTTCTAAGGTAGCTTTATCCTAACCTTGGGTGTTTAGGTGTGCAGGGCAGCTTCTGTCTTCCTATGTGAAATATGTGTTCTTGCTTCATTGCTTCTGATTATTGCAGATAAACACATATCCATCACTGACCATGCTTGGGCCACCTTTGACTGACATCAATGGAAAATATTTTGGAAATCTCTTTGGGATCTTGAAGTAACTCTTACCATTTCAAATATTGTGGGCTTTTATTGCATCCCATGGCCCAGTAGAAGTGTGTTAAAAACCAGGAAAGTACTCATATTGCTCACCATCTTCATGTTCATAAGGAGAGGGTCCAGGAGAGGACTTGAAGCTTACCTTTTTTCTTCTTAGTGATGGAATCTTCATCTCTCTAAGACTCATATCAGCTATGGGAGGTAAAATCATAATCAGAGTCCTTCTCAGAATCTTAAGGTGTTGGGGTTTTTTATTCATATTTTTATACTTTTTCTTAAGCTCTTTTTTGTAGAAGAAGAAGCCTTAGGCTTAACAGTGTCCTTGGCATTTTTTATTTGTTTTTTATTAGGCTTGGGTTTCTTTGATTTATCCTATAAAGAAAAAGGGGGTAGAGAAATAACTGTGAGTAAAGTATATAAAAATAAAAGTTAAAGCTGAAAACATAGCAAGTTGTGGAGAATTATTATATAGACTAGGCAAAAAACCTTCAATATTATTAAGATATTCAGTTCTTAGGCTTTTTTATTAAAAAAGGTGGTCACAACTACATTTAATTGTTTAGTGTTGATATTTTAAGTGTTGACATGTAGTAAAACTTTGATTCTTGACTGTTGGCTTAAAATATTGTCTTAATTCTGACAGTCAATTTGTAGACAGTCAGAGTTATTGAGGTAAATCACTATGTAAAAAACATATAAATCTTTATTAAATTAAGATTGGGTTTAAAATCTAGTCTGAAATAGGCTATTTGAGGTTTGGGCTATAATAAAGTTTTATTCACATGACTTTTAAATACTAAGTACTACATATTGTACATAGTGGTTTAATTATTTTTATGTGAAGTTTGGGATTTAAAGCTTAAAGTTCTGTAAGTTAAAATTTTTAAGCCGCATCTTTTGCTTATTAAACCAGGGAAGGTGTCAACTCTGCCAGTGTTGGCCTTCTTTTATAGTGGAGCTGCTATTGAATCTCGCTTAAATTATGTATTTGTTGTTGCTTAACTTATTCTCCTTATCCCAATTTTGCTTTTGTGTTGACTTTACATGACACCATATAAATACTAGTTTTAACATATATAATCTAGCTGAATCCAATATTTAGGGATTAAACTGAACACGTCCAATGGTTTAAAAACTATAATAAACCACTAATATAATATAAGGCAAAGCTTGAAATTTTTACCCACTATATGTCAAACAACTATGAAACAAAGAGCTATATATAAATGTAAATAATTTATTATAACTGAAGATATTCCAGATTATGTGTATTTTTATTAAGAAATATAAGAAACTGTTAATTTATGTTGCCATTGTGTAGCTTCATTGTTGAAGTTGGGCTTAAATTATTATAATAATAATTTGGCATTTTTAATAGTAATTTCCTTCTTATTTTTTAATAAAAATCAAGCCTATTCTTAATTGATGTTGACAGTGGCTTTGTTTTCTCATTGATTATTAATTCCAACTATATGTGTAATACCCAGACATTGTTGGTACTACTTGTAATAGGTATGATTGCAGATTTTCAAGCTGGAACCCTGTCAAGGCAGTGACAATAGGGTAGATGGTCATTAGCTATCAGAACACCTTGGCATGGGTGTTATACCTGCCAAAACTTCCTGCAAAGTATGTAAATGCATAGTAAATGGAGGTATACACAGCAACAGAAATTGTGGAGTAGGAAAAACCAGAGGAGGCCAAGAGCCAGAGTGTAAAGAGTTGATTTGGCCAGGGTCTTCATAGTATTTTTGGACCAACCCTTCTGGTGAGGGTCCAAAGATACCAGGTTCTTGTTGGTATCCTCCAATCCCAAGGAAAGCTGTAAGCACAGCTGTGAAGATGAGATGCTTTATCTTCACTGGGTTGGGGATTGAGGATGAAGTTTAAAATGATCTAAAGGGTTGCTTAAAGAGTAGGATTTAGAATGGATTTATTGAGGAGGGTGTTGCAAAATATTCAATTACTCCCTCTCGGGGAATTAATGCCCCAAGTAGATCACCAAATGGCTTATCAAATAGTTCACCAACTAATCATTAAGTTGGTGGCACTTTTATCATTTGGCCATCTATTACAGGGATCAAACAATCCAGATCCTAAGCAGAACACAACTTGAATAAGCCTTGTAACTTAAGAGGAACATTACTCAGATAATCCCCATGACTTCCATGACGTACATGGACAGTATGTGGCTTTCCATGATACTATATATTATCCTATATTCATATCCAATAAAGTATCATTCTCTTCTTAATTTCCCCCTTTATCTTGCTTATTATACTTCCCAGAAGCATATACTTGACAGTGGTAGCACAGGATGGTTATCCACACCTACACAATTTAAAGGAAAAATTACTCCCAAGAAAAAGATCCAGCAAATGGCCCTCCCTGCAGGTTGGAGAGATTATGAAGAAGGACAGGACATCCCTGCAGGCTTTTTTGTCTTCAATAACATCCTTGTTCCCACCAAACATTATAATCTCCCTAACACCTGTAAACTCCTGAACCTGCCTCTAACTTTAGGCTTGCAGATAACTGAGATACCCAGCATTATATTTTAACGTCTACACTCAGCAGAAATTGGGACGTTCACAGGGCTACATCAAGAAAATACCAACCTCTGAATTAACAGCACACAAAGAAAGTTCACAAAAGTGGGCTAACCCCACAGACTCTGGGCCAATGAGATTGTCCTTTGTGTCACAGGGACCACCTCACATTTTGTAAGCAAATGGCTCAAACAACATCCTGATCAAAATGAAAACTGGGAAATGTTCAAGGCCGCCTTCCTCAAAAAGTTTACCATGAAAGACTACAACATAGTAATTGTGACAGAACTCAGAAACTTCAAAATGATGGGATCAATTGAAGAGTACATTTCAGTGTAGGAAGATTTATGTGACCAAGCCCTCAACACCATCAACTTTGATGAAGCCAGACCACATTTGGACTTCTACAATGGCCTCCCCACACACATTAGACGTCAGTTTGACATGACCTGCTGCAAGGATCTCCAAGATGTAGTATTGGAAGGGAAATATACAGCCCAAAATCCTGACAACTTACATGCAAAAAACAAAAGGAGAGTCACACAGCAAAAAAGGACCCTTGTCCTAATAAGCATAATAACCAAAGCAATAACACCCATCCTCAAAATGTGACTTGCACTGCTCAAGCTAATCAAAAAAGCACCAAAGAAAAAAACAAGGAGATAAAAGCTCAGGGGAGTGCTTAGGCAAGCCACCCTCCCCCACTTTACAAGACTTTTACAGAGACCAAGACGTGGATTCAATCACCATGATCCAAGTACCCTTCAGCAATCCTCTACTGTTTGCTGCCCAAACTGGAAATAAACTCCTCACTTATCCTTTCTGCTTTTTCAGGTATCAAGGCACAGCATTGTTCAACACTGGAGCAGACCAATCCCTTGTTGACAAAAAATTTGCCAACCTCATGAAACTACCCACGGTCCAAAGCAACATCAAAGGAGTTATCATGGCAGACAATAGGAGCACACCAGTCACCAAGGAAGAAAAACCTTTCTGTACCCAAATTAAAGATGTGCAAAGTACCCTCAGTAGCCCTATCATATTAATCCCCAAATATGACGTCATACTTGTCCTAGACTGGATGAGAAAGACCAAACCTCATATTGACTGGGATAGTGCTACCCTCACCATACAACAAGGCGAGGTGCATCACCATGTTTACCCAACTCATCTTGACACACTTATGAAGGATCACATGTTTGTGAAAATCATGGAGACAGAAGAGGAAACTGACCCTAGAAAGATCAACTGGAACACCTGTAAATACAAGGTTATCCACTTTAAAAATACTGAGACTCAACAAGAAAAGGACCACATCCAAGACCAGTTAGTTAACAAGTTCCCTGTTGTCTTCCAAGAAACACTTCCAGGATTACCTCCTGACTGTGGCATGCAACACAAAATTGACCTCAAAAGGAGTGTACCAAAGACACACCCCATATACTGCCTAACGCCACAAGAAGATGACACACTAAAAGCCTATATTGATGAAGCCCCTGAGAAAGGCCTCATTTGACCTTCAAAATTGCCTTTTGGTGCCGCTGTCTTCTTCATAGTAAAAAAGAATGGTGGACTCCGCCTAGTCACATACTACAGGGCACTCAAAGAGGTCACAATTAAGAACATGTATTCTATGACCCTGATTGATGACCTTTTCAATGCCCTGGGGGTCCCAAGTCTTCACAAAAATTGACTTGACAGCAGGCTATCACCAAATTTGCGTGAAATCTGAAGATATACCAAAGACTGCATTTGGAACCAAGTATGGGTCCTTTGAATATGTGGCTCTCAATTTTGGTATGAAAAACGCTCCCAGTACCTTTGTGACATTCATTAACAAGGACTTCAAGGAACACATCGGATAAAAAGCAATCATCTACCTGGACAACATAATCATCTACAGTCTAACTGTAACACAACACTGGGAAGACGTCTGCCTGGTCCTCCACACCCTCAAAGAAAACCAACTCATTGCCAAACCTTCAAAATGCAACTTTTTCTCATCTGAACTTCCATTCCTTGATCACATTATCAGTAAGGACAGAATCAAACCAGACCCAGAAAAGATATGCGCCATAACCAACATGCCAGCCCCAAGGAACAAGAGCAAGTTCCAAACATTCCTTGGCATGGTAGCCTATGTCAGAAGGTTTATCTGTGACAGGGGTGCCTTAACTGCCCCCTTATCTGTAATTATAGGCAAGACAACCAAGTTTTTATGAATACCACTAAGAGGCCAAAATTTCTGACAACTCAAAGAGCCTATGGTTACTGCCCCTATCCTACAATACCCAAATCATGAAGGAATAAACAAACTGGAAACTGATAATTTTGACTATGCAATTGGAGGTGTACTCCAAATTCAGACCGCAGAAAAGGATTTCCTACCTTTGGCATACAAATTGAAAAAGTTGTCTGATGGTGAACAAAGATATCCAATACATGACAAGGAAATGATAGCTATTGTGCACTGTCTCATGAAGTGACAATGATACCTGGAAGGCGCACAAATATTCAAAATGCTAACTAACCACAAGTCATTGATATTCTTCAAAACCCAACAACCCCTATCCCAAAGACAATCAGAATAGATGAGCCTTATCCAAAGGTACCCCATAACAATTGAATATAAACCAGGCAAAGAAATGCTCACTGCCAACGCCCTGTCAAAACAGCAGGCTTGACCCGCCATCAAGGTTCCAAGTAAGCAGGTTTGTGACCCGCAATCCAATTATCCAGTCACTTGGAGCCAGACTAGGAAGTCAACTTGAATTGTCAAATCCAACAACATGAACAATTGATGATCCCTTACAGTGGGTACCTTGTTTTGGCGCTTGACTCATTACTAGGATCAAGCCACCCCCTTCACCATCCTACTGTGTGATCTACACAATCATGTTTCTGTTATCCATGACTCACATTAGCTATATAATCATTATCTCTCAATAAAGAATATTATCTAGTTTCTAAATATTTTTCCCCTTGTAACTCTGCTAAAGCAGCACAGTTACAACATTGGTAGCACAGGTAGGTTGTCAATCCTACTTTATTCCCAAAATTCTGTTGTTGTCCCTACTTGCTGCGGCCAGCAAATTCTTGATAGAATCATGTCTGGCCTCCCAGCAGACTGGACACCATATGTACCTGGTGCCAAGATACCTGATAGGTTTGTTCTCTACCAGAACATGGTGATACCACTCCCTGCATTCAATTCCCTGTCAGCACAAGGGGTTTTCCAGGCTCCCTCTGCAATGCCTTGTGCAACTGATGAAAACACCATGCCAGCCTATGTAGCCCAAAGACTTCAAAGTGCCGCCCTGGAATCCTTTGCTGGGGCCAACAACAACAACACTGCTGCATGGATCCAATCTTCCCAAAAAAACAGGTCCAAATGGAATGCCTGCAGCAATTCTGGATTGCAGAGATCTCCATCTGACTGACTCATGACGCTGGCACCTGGTGCAACAAGTGGCATGAAGAACACACCAAGAAGGATTGGGACACCTTCAAGCAAGACTTCTTGGCAAGATTTGTGCTTAAAGACACTGCACTCATGATCATACGCCAAGTAAAGAAACTAACTCAGACGGGCACCGTGAAAGAGCTTACCTGTGCCTACAAGCAACCCCGTCTACGTGCACCCTCTGACATGGCTTTTGACACCCCAGCCATACATCTCATGTACTGCAACATCCCAAGTTGCACTTAATGAGGCACGTGAACCTGGACCAAGTGACCAACCTACAAAGCCTGTACCACAAAGCAGAGAAAGTGGAACAAACATCCAACGCCCTCCATAAGGCACAAACTGGAAAACAAGAGAGACCCAAGGATTCCCACACAGGAAGGTGCTCCACTCAACCACCCCTGGAAGCAACAGGAATAACACCAACCATAAACCCACAAGCTCAAACAGACATGGGAATGGAAAAAATGACCAGTCAAATTGTACTCATTTCCATATCACTGCCACGCAAGACAATCAAGGCCAGGAAAAGGCTTAGGGAGAGCATTAAGCAAGCCAAGCTCTCCCTGCACAACTCTTGACTTGCCCAATAATGAATACTGCCCTGAGGATGTGGATCAGTGTCCAATGATCCAAGTACCCTCAGAGGACCCAGTACTGTACACCATTGCCAGATATCCCAATAAACTGATATCCTATCCTTTCTGCTTTTACAGTTACAGAGGATTGGCACTCCTGGACTCAGGCGTGGACCAAACCCTAGCCAACAGAAGCTTTGTGGACAAGTTCAAGTTAAACACTAATCCTTTGTGGATTAAAAATGTGATTTTAGCTGATGAGCATCACATTGCTGTGACAAGGGAAACCTCCCCCTTCTCTGTCATGCTTGAGAACCTGCACTCCACCATCCAAGGCCCTGTCATTGACTTTCCAAAGTTTGACATTGTACTGGGTCTGGACTGGTTGCAAAAGAACAACCCCCACGTAGAATGGGCAACCTTGGTACTGACCATCAAACGCAAAGGCGTCAATTACCAGATCTACCCTGACTCAGTAGACCAGCTCTTAAGCAACCACATCTTTGTGTGTATCACAGAGATCCTGGACAAAAAAGATAACCTCAAGGCAATCAACTGGGACTCTTTCCAGTACAAGATCATACATTTCAAAGACCACCAGGATACCACTACGTCTCAGGATCACAAAATTGTAGCCCAAAATCCAGAAATCTTCAAGGAGGCTTTACCTGGGTTACCCCCGGAAAAACAATCCAACATTCCATTCAACTCAAGGGAGCTGTACCCAAGGCGCAGCCCATCTATTGCCTGACCCTGAAAAAAGATAACACCCTACGTGCCTACCTCAAAGAGGCCTTGGAGAAAGGACTTATCTATTCCTCACAATCTCCTTTTGGGGCTGCTGTATTCTTTGTGGCCAAGAAGGATGGTACCCTGCGTCTAGTCACAGATTATTGAGCCCTAAATGAAGTTACCATCAAGAATTTTTACCCACTGTCACTTATTGAGGGCCTCTTCAATGCCCTGGGCAGCGCCACAGTCTTCTCCAAGATTGACTTAACCGCAGGCTATAACCAGATCTATATCAAAGAGGAAGATATCCCCAAAACAGCCTTCTGCACTAAGTATGGCTCCTACAAGTGTGTGGTACTCAACTTTGGTATGACAAATGCCCCGTCAACCTTTGTGACCTTCATAAATGGGGTGTTTGCCCCTCACATAGATAAGCACACCTTAGTCTACCTGGACAACATTATTGTCTATAGCCCCTTGGTAAAGCAGCACCGCAAGGACCTGGAGGCAGTCTTTGCTACCCTGGCACAAAACAAGCTGCCAGCCAAGCCCTCCAAATGCCAGTTCTTCTGCAAGCAGCTGCCTTTCCTAGGGCACATAGTCTCAAAAGACAGCATTAAATCCGACAGTTAGAAGATCCAAGCCATCTGCAAAATGCCACCACCCAAAGATAAGTTGGAACTTCACACATTCTTAGGAATGATGGCCTACATGTTTTTTTATACCTGACTGCGGCATTCTGACTGCACCCCTATCCTCCATAACTGGCGCCAAAACCAAGTTTGTATGGATCCCCAACACAACCTTTGTTTTAGGTGTCTCAAGGAAAAACTCATAACAGCACCTATCCTACAGTACCTAAATGCAATGGGGAGTACCAGATGGAAACAGACGCCTAAGGCGCATCCGTTGGGGGATTACTGCAAATCAAAGACAATAATGGTGACTTCCTACCTGTAGCCTACAAATCACGGAAACTGACAGACAACAAGTGTTGATACCCCATACACAACAAAGAATTGTTGGCAATTGTTCACTGCCTAGTCAGATGGCTTGTTATCTAGAACAAAAGGAAGAATTCACGGTGTTGACTGACCACAAGATGCTCATATATTTCAAAACCCAAGCAAACCTGTCACGCCGCCAAGCGCAGTGGATGGAGCTCCTGGAGAGATTAAATATACTCATATAGTACAAGCCTGGTCCAGAACTTGCCATGGCGGACACACTCTAACGCCTGTATGTCCAAGCCACAAGAGGAAAGAATGGGCTTGACCCAGAATGGCCCCTCTTGGTACTTTGGACAAAGGACAATGGTTTCCCCCCCTGGCACCACAGACATAACAAAGGGAAGAGTCATTAAGAACAAGCACTTATTTGCAGACGTGTATGGAACCTTACATCAAAAATGTCCAACAGGATCACCATCCCTTATGTTCCCACACATTGGCAAGTTGACACCATCCTATGTTACCACAGAGACCTAGGGCATACAAAAAGCCGCAACCTCTACAAAATTCCTTAATCACAAAGCATGGTGATCAACCCTGTACCAAGATGTTCAGGAAGCCTTGGACCAATGCAAATTATGTGAGAAATTTGCAAGAAGCAAAACCCCACCTAAGTCAGTACTACCTATTTGCATGCAACTACCCTTCAAGGTGTGGGCCCTAGACATGTGGGCCCCATGCCAGGAAAACACAACAATAAGAAATACATCATTACTGCAATAGACTTTGCCACACAATGACCAGTGACAAGTAGTAAAAACACATATAGGCAACAACGTGCGGGGATTCATAGAAAAAGTAATCATCAGCAAGGTGGAAAGCCAGAACTCCTGATAACCAACAGAGGCAAAGAATTGACCTCTGAAGATACCAATGTATACCTCACCAAGAATGGGGTCCAGAACACAGTGACAACAACTTATCATCCTCAGGCCAATGGACATGTGGAGCGGTTAAATGGCAGCCTTGTGCAAGCCTTAGCCAAGATCACCTCCAGGAGACCTGAGGAATGGTACTAGCAGCTATTGACTGCAATACTTGTGTGCCGGACTTATGTGAACAGATCTACCGGGAAAAGCCCTTTTGAGTTAGTATATGGCACACAGCCCAATATCATCCAAGCATTGTCAGGACCCAAGCTGGAAATAACAAGCAAGGTTCCACCCTGCTCAGATCCCCAGGTCATAGAGGCCAATAGAAATCAAACAGAAAGAAAAAGGCGTCTACAAAATACATTTTTCCCATTCAAAACAGACACAAGGTTGGCGACAAAGTTTGGGTCATGAACGTCAATAAAAGTAAACTTTAAACCAAGAAAATAGGCCCAGCAATCATCCTAAAGGTAAGCAACAATAACACTTACCTCGTGCAAGGACTTGGAAATTTTAAGCAAGACAAGGTCCTCCACCATGATTGCCTGAGACCCTGCAAGGCAAGACAGAAACAGTGTGAGACCGTCCTACCTGCCACAGAAAAACGGTTAGTCCAGTATGGCGCCCGGGCTCCGGACAACCTCCCTGACAACCTGCCCTCAGAGGAGGCTGACCTTCAGTTGGGAGGTGTTGAAACAGCAGGCTTGACCTGCCAGCAAGGTTCTGAGTAAGCGGGTTTGTGAACTGCAATCCAATTATACAGTCACCCAAAGCCAGGTTAGGAAGTCAACTCAAACAATCAAATCCATCAACATGAACAGATGATGATCCCTTATGGTGGATACCTTGTTTTGGCAATTGACTCATTACCAGGATCAAGCCACCCCCTTCACCATCAAACTGTGTGATCAATGCAATCATGTTCCTGTTATCCATTGATTCATAATAACTATATAATCACTATCTCTCAATAAATAATATTATCTAGTTTCCAAATATTTTTCCCCTTGTAACTCTGCTAAAGCAGCACAGTTATGACAGCCCTATCAAGGTTGTACAAAAAACAAATCTCATGTGCTGATGAGGACCCCAATTGGCCCATTTTAATCATGAGGAATCTCCAAGAAGGGTTCCCCCTGGCACACCAATGGACATCCAAGATAAAGTCCTCAGGAACAAACACCTGTTAAAAACATATATGGCACGCTGCACTGAATACTCCCAAGTGGTGATACTGTACCCTATGTCCTGTCAACACAGAAGATTGACACCATCCTCCAATACCACAGAGACCTGGGACACACCTGTAGTAGGAAATTACATGATTATCTCAAAACACGCTACTGGTGGCCCAGAATACTGGGCAATATCAAAGAGGTACTAGAATAATGTGAGGTCTGTGAAAAGTACGCCCAATCCAAGGCACACCCAAATCAGTACTACCTGTGTCCATCATGCAACCCTTAAAGGTGTGGTCACTGGATATTGTGGGACCAATGCCCACAACAACAAAGACAAAAAGTAAATCATAACAGCTATCAACTACACGGCCAGGTGGCCTGTGGCACAAGCTACAAAAGAACACAAAGGCAATGATGTGAGATAATTTATTGGTAAAGAAATCATAGCTAAGTTCGGACAACCTGACCTTCTGATCACAGACAGGGGAACTTAACTCAAGGCCATTGACACCAATATCTACCTTGTCAAGAATAGAATAAAACACACCATAGCCATTCCCTATCACCCACAAGCTAATGGAAGAGTAGAACAACAAAACGGCTTGCTAGTGGAAGCCCTCAGTAAGTTATCTGCTAACAATCCAAAAGCCTGGGTTGACATGCTACCAACAGCACTCATGGTGTGCAGAACTTGAGTCAACTGCAATACAGGCAAAAGCCTGTACAAATCCATCTATGGACAAAAGCCTGCCCTTGTTAGTACTAATGCAGGGCCATATTTATCTTTACCTAAGAAGGTGCCAGACAACAATGATCCTGATGTATAGCGCACTAGGAAGGACCAAGAAGACATGGAAAAGAAAAGAATCAAGAGAGAAGCAATCCCCTTACAACAGGAAAGATTCCAAGTCAGGGACAAGATTTGGGTTGTCAACCATGACCAACATAAGTTTTACCCAGGTTTGAGAGGACCAGGCATTGTCATGGAAGTCAAACCCAACAATACCTACCCAGTCAAAGGTATTGGCGCTTGAAAAGAACTTAAAAGCATGTACCATGATCAACTCCACCTATGTAAAGCAAGAACAGCCCAGCGCAACTCCAGACTCCCCATTTCCAACACCAAACTGGATCAATACCAAGCCCGTATCTCTGACATTCTCAAGAAAATTCCTAAGGTTCCACCTTCCAGCACCCCAGGGGGAGATGTCATAACATCTTTGATTACTCCCTCTCAGGGAATTAATGCCCCAAGTAGCTCACCAAATGAGTCACCAAATGGCGCACCAACCAACCATTAAGTCAGTGGCACTACTATCATTCAGCCATCTATTACAGGGATCAAACAATCCAGATCCTAAGCAGAACACAACTTGAATAAGCCCTGTGACTTAAGAGGAACATTACTCAGATAAGCCTCATGACTTCCATGACATACATGGACAGTATGTGGCTTTTCATGATACTATATATCATCCTATAATTATATTCAATAAATTATCATTCTCTTCTTAATTTCCCCCTTTATTTCGTCTATTATACTTCTCAGAAGTATATACTTGACAAGGGTATTACTCTCAATAATATCACAAGCCATCATTGAGAGGGGATCCTGTATTTATAGTTTCTCCCACTGTGCAAAGTTTTGCAAGTGGGAGTAAAAGAAGGGAACTGGGGACTCCAAGAGCCTGGATGGTGAATGTTGGAATTGGGCATTGAGAATAGGGACAAACTCTTGTTCCCCTGTAATCTGTGGCTGGTTTGGCAATTCTTGGTTGGAACCAATAGCCTCTTGTTGAGCTTTTGCCAGGTGAATAATAGGATCCAAGATGTTTTCATAATCTTTTTTGGTACTAGAGGGTATGGTTTGGCTGGAGTTTGGGCCCAACCATGTGGTCTGGGCCCCAGATTCCCATTGGCTTGGGTTAGAATTGATACTCAAACTTGCAGCTTTAGTTTGCTCTTGTTCTAGAGGGCAGGGATTATTCTCCAATTTTGGCCCTGTGGCCAGGGACTTATTTGATTGGCCACAGGTGAGGGTGCCCTCTGATTGGCTGGAGGGTAGTGAGAGCTGGAACCCAGGGAGTAAGCGGGCTGGCAGGAGGCCTGCTGGCAGCAGGCGGGATGGTGGAAGGCTGGCGGGCGCCTGCCCAGATGATAAAGTATTCCAGGATTTTCCAATTCCCGTTTTGGCTTTAATTTTATTTTCCCATTTGGGAGGGGGAAATCTAACTTGTATTGTAAATTCTTTGGACTAAAAATTCTCTTTTTGCCCCAAGTTGGCACCTTGATAGAAATTTTTTAATGCCAGAAATATTTCTGACTTTATGATACAATATAAAAATTAGTTTATTTAGTAAATGGCTGGTAGGCTTTGGCCTAAATGCCAAATTATAGTCACCTGTCTGCATGCAGACAGTTTAAATGCCGGCTGTTGCAGTAATCATTTACAGAAAAACTAATCTTATCACCCACCTGATCTAAGGTCAAAGAAAATGGCACCAAGACAAGGTTATGTATCACAACCAACTCTACCCTTACATAGCTAAATGGAAGCAATAAAGTGCTGCTGCACCAAACTAATATTAGCTCATTGTTTGGAATGGAAAAGACAACAATCCAAGAGGAGGAAAAAGATCTGTAATAAATACTAGCTTTATGAAAACCAAAATTTCTTATACTGTGAGAAGCAACCACAGGGCCACAGGGAGGTGGCACAGTGGTGTGGTTCAAATAGGGGTTTGGGCTTCAAGTAACTTGTCAAGAGAGTTGGCTGGAATCAACTTTGCTCCTTTTAAGAAAATATGGTTCTGTATCTTGACATTTGAAGCAGGAGAGAGGATGATGGTAGATACAATATGGGCAACTTACTGAGCACCTCCTGTGTGTTGTGAGATATGTTGTCAGGCAAGATAGTGATCAGGGTTGCAACAGTGCAGTCCTGCTCGCCTCCATAATTCAACTTGTCAAATATGGCATCTGAGCTTTTGACAACCTTCCACAGATTTACTGGTCATCAATTAAGCTGTTTCTCAAAAGAGGGGTGTTGGAACTGCAGGGTCAAACCAATGGGAAAGTTACAAGTCAAAAAAGAGGACTCATAATCTGACTTGACCTGCCCAAGACCTAAGCCAGGGCATGTCAAACCAAGTTTGGCAGCTGATACACCATGGCTGATTGTTCCAACCAGTTCTCCCAGATGGATACCCCCAACCCCAATAAAACAATTTCTTGGTTTTTTTAAAAAAAATGGCTAGATTGGTCCATATATGGAGTGAAGATAATTTTTCAGAATAGTGCCCTATCTAACAGGAACACTCATCTACCCCTGATACCACTGAAAATGCTATATAATGTCTTTCTTCTAAACAAACACATTAATCATTCCAATATTATTTTATCATATTCTGTAACTCTGCTAAAGCAGTACTGTTACAGCAGCAGCCTATATGCTGCTATACAGGAAAACATGCATATTCTCCCACACCACGGCAAAAAATAGCCACTCTAATTAACTTAATTCCTGCAAGACCAAAAATCTTGACAAGCTACGTTTCAAAATCTGTGCTAGCCCTATCCTGCTCCTGAATTCTGTCCTGGCTATAACGATATTTACAATGAAGCTTATATCATGTGCCTCAAAAAATTTCCATACCTGAAAAACTGTCCAAATTTCACATGGCAATATATAAATTGATTTTTTGAATAAGGATATTAGCATTAAAAATTGCATTTTATAAGTGATCTGATTTCTACATTTAAATGGTTATTTTAAATGTGAATTGTCAAGCTAATTATTTTTTTTATATTTACATATATATTTTTAGATACCTTTGATAAACTAAAGTGCTATTGCTTTAGACAATACTTTTGGTACAATAGTAGAATCAAACCTTAAAAAAGGCAAATGCTCGAATTAGAAAAATTGAATTATGTTTGATGGTTATTCTAGATTCAAGCCAGATCATGAAACTTTATCATGCAAATAAAGCACATTTAGAATGGCTGCCAATACAGATAATTATAAATCTTCACCTTTATAGTAAAATTAGAAACCCTTCTTTAGCATAGTTTAAGTTAAATGGTAGTCATATCTCCTAGAGAAAAATCCTACTAGTGGTGCAAAACCAATGAACTTTCTGCAAATGAGAATAACCAGGGATGAAGTTGATTTTTAAAATTTAAGTATTGGAGCCACTATCCTAATGGAGCGTCAAGACAGGCTTAGGCAATACTTAAATGAACATCTATAATTAAAAAGATCTATCAGTAGGTGTAAAATTGAGTGGAGCGGATAAACATATTTTGGGATGCCCTAACAGGAAGTTGATATTAGAACAGCGTCAGTATGTCATACACATTCAGACATCTAAAAACGTTTTGCAAAGCTCGTAGGTATAAAAGCTCACTCCGATAGCAGGCGCCACCTTGAGATAGTTGGGAATCATTCCCTTATACAAACCACGTACTCCTTCTCGATTTACAATCTCAGTTGCTGCATGCAAAGTGTTGCGATATTTGTAACCTAACATATCACTAAGGCCATTAACCTGCATGCGCCGCCGCAAGACATCCAGAGGGTAAGTAAAGGTCTGAGCTATGGTTCCCGCCATAGCCCCACAGGCTAGTTTGTGGACTCCAGAAGGGCTCGATTCGCCTGGCGGCGTGAAATGCGCCCTCAAGACTTCGTATGACTGGAAATTAAGCGCAACATAAGGTGCAACACCCTAACAAATAAACAAACGATAGGAGACAATCATACCATAAGAGTTGGCCCAAGCCCCTGATACAATGCCCGAACACCACCTTCCTTTAAATACATAATTTTAAGAGTTCCCCAGATACCCGGGAGTGCACAGGCGGGCAACGAAGAGGTCCTTAGACCACGGGCATTACTGAGTAACGGGGACTCCGAGACCTTTGCCTTCGCCTTTGATAATAAATCAGAACTAGATTGTCCCAAATTGGCACTCTGGACACTCAGTCTTGTACGAACAATATCTAGGGGATAGGTGCAGATAACAGAAGTGATTCCGGCCAAAGCGCCGGCAGTTAAACGTCGAGGAGTATCGAGGTCTTTAGCACCAGGTGCAAGCAAAATCTGAAAGTATGTTTAGTGATTCATCTTCTGATATTACGTTTTTGAAATGCTCATATGCAGCAAATTGAACTGCACTATAGGGAACAATGCGAATCACATTTGTGCCGTTACCACGCAAGTAGCCAACAACCCCTTCTTCGCGCCATATTTTAGACAAAGTCCCCCAAACCCCATTATATCCAGACTTATTAGGACCTTGAATCTTCAAAAATTAGTTAAAACCAAAACTATCGAAAACCTGAAAGAGGATCTTCATTCTTTCAAAAGGGCTAACAACAGTTCTAGATACTCCCCCAGCAACGCCACCTGCGATTAGATGTTTTATCACAGTCCAATCAAACTCCTCTGTCCAATATTGGTAGCTTAAAAAAGTAATATTTGATTGTTTAGCATCCTCAAGTTCTTGAGCTAATAGGATGAGCAAAGATAAGTTTAAAAGTCTAACCTTCAGAAATGGCCAAATCTCGAAGAAGACCAGCAAGATTAGATTCAAGGGCTGTAGATGATAGAGAAGGACCCCTTGGAAGAACTTGCAGCCCATAGGCATCAAGTAGTTGACAAAACTGTCCAAAGGAAATAGTATTTGACCCTGCCTGAGCAATCAAAAAGGCTTCTATAGCCGACTAATAAAGGTAAAAAGAGAGTAAAAATCAAAGCTTACTTTATCGTCGACTGAGGACTGGCCTGAATATGCTCGGAGGAGGTCCTGGCTGGAAACACGGCCATCGTGATCCAAGTCTAGCGCGTTAAAGGCTTGCAGGAGTGAGACATCGGCGCTCTGCCTGTCAAATGATTTTTTTTCGGATAATGGCATGGTATCTAAAATGAAGCACACAACTTAAAAATGGAGTTGCAATGGGTGAACAGGTAAACCGAAGCCTACCTAGTCCAAGTGCAAACTTGTTTACAGATGCTTATTTTCTTAAGTATTATCTTCTTGACAGAAGAATAGGTTATGTATTACCAATGCCGAATGATTCAGGTTCGTTTGTTGATTTGTGGCTTTAGGCATTTGGCTGCATAGGTTCAATTACGTTACTGATTTGCTATTTCTATGGCGAATAACTGTCAACAAACTAGGGCTGCTTCGGCCAAGCCCCAGGGAGCCATGGCCAGTTTCTGGCTCTGGGTCCCTCTATTCAAAATTTATTTAAAATGTTCAAATAAAGATAATTCCGGTCGTCTGTAGCGGCCCAGAGTCGGAAGCTAGCCGGGGCTGAGCCGAAGCATTCCTAAACACACTGAGCATAAGTTCTCGTCGTTCTGGCTTTAACAGCTTTCTTAACATTAAGGGTTCTTATTTTGGAATAAACTTTTATTTAAGGCTGGTAAATTGATATCACAATAATCAGCAAAGAAGCATCTTGATTTAAGCATTATATCCCTTTTAAACCACAAAGACAAACAGGTTAAGCTTCACACCCAAACGAAACTCACCCATCAATTCAAGAAAATATCTGAGCCAAAAACATTAATTTAAACATACATAGCAGCGTATTAAAATTAACTCAGAAATACATAGCACACATTTGTGATCTACTTAACTATCAAATATAGACTCTAGCCTAGTGTCTTCTGATGGATTATTCCTTCTAGTAAACCCATATATTCTTTTAACATCCTTCTATTCCTCAAGTTAGATTTACTATATTCTTTATCTTTGCAATAAAATTAACATGAAATTCAGCTCCAACTGGTACACAGTAGTTTTCAAACCTGTCAAGATAAACAAAAATTATTCAGTTTAGAACACATAGGTTCAGCCACATAACAAACTTCAACTTTTTAGATCTAAATAGAAGACAATTCTACGGAAAATGTGCACTGTTTGGAAAAATGTCTAGTCACACAACAACCTATGTAAAGTGGAAACAAATGTATAATGATTCAACAACAAATATGCCAAGCACTATAACAAATGAGTCTCGTCAAAAATCAAAGCTACTATGTTTACTATGGTTTTTAAGAACATATGAAACTCAGTCACAAACGTTACAAATTCGATCCAACAACAAGCCCCAATAGCAACTGAAGCTGAAACTGACAACAAAAATATCCAATATTAAAAAACTAATAAATCTATAATAATGCTATCAGTTCATCCTAAATAAGATATACTGTTGCAACTGAACCAATGAGGATTCAGTATTTGGAATTGGGGAAGACAACAGTCCAATAGAAAGGACAGAATAATAAGAATAAGGTATCGTTTATTGTAGAATATTGTGATTAATATACCATATGGGGAAAGCCACAAGGCCACAGGGGGGTGGCATAGTGGGAAGTTCCATGTAAGGTTCAAAGTCGAGGAATAACTCGTGCGGGGATCAGCAAGTCAAATTGGTAGCGCTCCTAATTAGGATGAAGTACCCGCCATTCAATATTGCCATCAGATTGGTCCATGTTGTTAGATACATCAAGGGGTGACTCATTGAGCGCCCCCTGTGTATTGTAAGATACATTAGCAGGCAAGTCTGGAAACTCAGTTGCAAAAATACAGTCTATAACAGAAAATGAAAATAAATATTCTGAATGTATTTTTAAATAAAATTATCAAATACATCAAATATATCAATACATATGGCTAAAAGTTCAAATTTATAACCAAAAAGACTAAATATAGAAAATTTAAAACTTAACATGAAATAGATAATAGTAACTACAAGCTTTTATGCTACTATATATGAAAAAATAAAGCATTACATTTGTTGAGGATCTGGATGTACAAGTATTCTGGCTACCTCCCCCACTTAACATCCAGTCATTGCCTGATTTGATGCCTTTCTAATATGTAGATTGATATGCTGGAAATGGCAATCAAGCAATATCACATGACTGTCCAAGTATCCAGAGACTCGACCTCATCCTGCACATGACCAACCCCTAGGTTTGATCCAACTAAATCTCTGCCACAGCTAAAGCTATATAAGTCTAAAGTATTATCCAATAAAATAAACTTCTCTTCTTCTTATTTCCATATTTTAAGCTTCCCCAAAAGGTGCTCCTCATCACTGGTAACAGCTACGGTTTTTTACCACACCGATGAAAGAGAAAATGACTGAACAGAACCCACCCACCATTGCTCATGTACTCAACCAGGCCACATCCCAGGATACCTGGAAAATGTGCTTCTGTGCCCACAATATTGACAGGGATATACCTAGTTGATGCACCATATTTCAAGGACTGGTCATGCCCAAAGCATGCACCAAGATAATTCAATACAGTCACTCTCTCCAGCCACAAACAAACACACAACTCCCTATCACAGGCGAAGTCATCAACACCAAATACATTGGTATTGATAAGTTCTTTGGTAAAAACAAGGAAAACGTCATCAACTGGCTAGACCACTCAGCCATTAAACTCCGCGCCTGTCAGGAATTCCTCTCCTGACTCCATTTTAATTGTGGAAGAATGTTCAGAAGACATTCAAATTAAGACACCAAACAACAATATTCACAACCTTATTTGGCTATTGAGCCCAAACCAGAACGAGATTCAAACCCAGAACCCTAAAGATGAATGTAACATTAGTCACAAAGCTTCTGATATCTTTAAATTACCTTTTTATTATCAGTTCATTCAATCAGATTTTTCTTTCAAAATGCCTTTCAAATTTGAAAAGTTTAATAAGAAGATTGAAGACGTCACTTACCACTCAGCTTCTGATTGGCTGCGTAAAGCTAGCCTGGCAATCAGAGACCCGCTTCCCTTGCCTTTAGAGATGGCTCTGCATATTAAGATAATAGATCTTCTGATCTTAACCCGCTTAATTAGAAATAACCTTGTGGCATCTTTGTGTCTCCTTCTCTTCCAACAAATATGGCTTACAATTATTAAGTTACAAGGTATATTCCACTTTAAATAGGTATGCCATAAATGATATCCTCATGTAAATCCCCTCATTTCCCAAACTCCACTCATATCCTTCAGCCTTGATTTTAAGGCTATTTAAGGGCCCAACTTTTATTCATTTCAATTTTTCCAACAACAAAGAATATTTCCTATCCTATCTTGCCACATCTATTTCTTAGTAACTACATTTGAAGCCATGAAGGGAATTTATTTCCTGCCATGGTTTCTAGTCTCCCCTTTTACAACTGTCAGGGAACCAACCCTGACTGGCTGGCTTGCTAGCGCTTGGGAACAGGTGGGTTGCGGACTGGGTGGGCAGGGCCCACCAAAGAATTTGTGCTAACTTAATGAGGTAGGACATTGACTTGCCCACCCACAACCACGGACTGGCGGCGGGGACAATAGTATTGGTTATTCCCATGAGAGTAATGTATACAATTTCAAAAAGCTTATTGGTATGGTCCAGGGGGAGTTTGGTGGCGGAGGAAGGCATTGGTTTGGGGGTGACAGGTGGTTCCATGTCCATTTGGTAGGCAGGAAGGAAGCTGTATTTATCTCTGAACAGGTGGGGTTTGGTAACGTACCAAGGGCCTTCTTGGTTGTATCTGGTTAACTATGTAGTTCTGGCCAAGGGGTCCCGGGCTAGTATGTTATCAGCGGTGTAGTCCTTGTACTCAGGCGTTAAGGGGTACTCTGTGAAATAGACAGGACCAAAGGGAGCACCAGGCGGGCGGTACATAGCTGGTGGGCTGGCAGGGGGGGGGTCAGATGATCTTTGAGTTAACTGGCAGATGACAAGAATAAAATATGGCAATAATTGGGAAACCAATATCTCATAACCTTTATTTAAAAATGACAATGGGGGTTGATTTTGGCCTGGCAGGTATTTATACAACCCTGTCAAGATTCACTACCTGGTTGGGGTTTCTGGGCTTGGGCAGGTTGGCATTGGGGGTCTCAGATGGCAGTGTGGCGCTTGGCACTGGCGGTTTGCCACTGGCCGCTTTGGGATGAGAAGACTTCAAATCCTTCTGTTTGTTGATTTGGGTATTGTGTGCCTCCTTTGGTTCAGTGCCTCCCCTGGGACTTTGGGGGACTTTGGAATAACTCTCATGGAGAAATTTGCGTATTTCACCAAGAAAACTGCCGGTGTCAGGTGTTGGCACCTCAGGGAAATTCTTGGCATCTTGCACCGGTGGTTTGCTTGCAGAATCCTGCGGGATGGCTAAGGGTTTGGGTCCTGGCGGGCTGGTAACAGCTTTATCAAACAGTAGTGGGTTATTGGGTTCCCAGCCCATGAGTCTGGCGGTCTGCAAAGGGTTTTGCCCAGGGTTTGACTCTGGTTCCGTATTTTGAGATTTAGGAGCATCCAAATTGTCATTCCTGACAACAACTGTAAAAGGTCTTGAGAATTCCACTCCCACCATTGACTGGCAAAACTCCTCTCCCAAAGATGCCCATCAGAAGGAATTCTTGGCCAATGGATAGTTCAAGTATCCCTCTGGTCATTGGGGAAGAAAGTTCCACTATGGCTGCCATTCTACTCCTCCACCTACCAAACCCTCGTTGATACAGCCCCACACATCATTCTATCTTTTGATGTGCATGGTAGGATATTATCTTTTGGGTTGTTTCAGCTCCCTGATGGGAAGGTTTGCATACTTGGGACACTTAGGCCATCTTGTCATGGTCACTGTGCCCATTGGTTTAGCCATTGCAGGGCTTAACTTAGGGGCCTTGGCTCACCAAATTGGGGGTCTGTTCCTATTAAAGTGGATCCCTGACAGCGCCAGCCACATCCCCAAAAAAAAATGGGTCCAGGAAGCCAGCAAAAACCTGTACAAGGCCACAGCTAACTGGTTTAACACCTGGGTTGGCTCACAATTTGACAATCAGCTTGAAAACTGGGAAGAGTTCAAATTGTACATCACTTACAACTTCTGTGTCACTGAATCCATCCAAGACATTGCAATACAGCTCAGCAATCTTCCTCAGAAGACCATTATCACAGCTTACGCCAATGAATTCAAGGAAATACACCACAAAATCCAAAACCCAGCACAAGCTGATAACATACACACTAGAGCATCATTTATCAACAGAATGAAACCCTCTGTTGTTGCCCTCATCTGCCTAGATGCCAACAGCTCATACCTGCGCTCATTGCAGAAGCAAATCACATAGAAAAACGTGCAAACATGGAATATGCTGCACACAATGGCAACCACTCCTCAAACGGTAATGGCAGAAAAAACTCCAATGGCAACAAGCGCTAAAACATCAATCATAGCAACGGCAACTCTGACTGTAACAATGGCAATTGCAGCCAGAGCGCAAACTGCTCCTGTCCCAAGAAAGAGGACACCACCTAAGTAAACAATGCTGTAACAGCAACCTGCTATGAATATGACCCCATATTCTCTGACCTCAAAGGTCTCAAAACAGAGAAAAGGGAAAAGAGGAAGGGGAACAGGCTTAAGTGCCCCTGTCTACCCCCAAAAGGACAAGAAACTGTACCAAGGCACAAACTTTGCTGCTTGCATCCCACATGTCCCACAATCCTCCATTTTTATAAACTTAAAAATTAAAGATCATTTACAACTTCTTGTCTACCCATGTACTTATAAATCACATACACATAAAATTTTATTTGAGTCTGGTGAATAACACACTATGGTCAGGAAACCATTTGTAACCAAGTACAAAATACCAGTTGTCAAATCCAACTTCAAATACACCAGAATGGCAGACAAATCAAAGGTTCTACTCAAAGGCATAACAACTCCCTTCAGAATTGGCCTCCAGGGCATAAAAACGTCCATCAAAAGACTTGTAATGAACAACATGAACTACAACATTGTAGCAGGCATGAATTAATTTACCTGAGTGAACCCTTGCGTATGCTGGAAAACAAAAACCATGATCATCAATTGCAACAGAGTAAAATTTAATATCCTCAAAGAACCCAACAATCTCATCCTAAGAGACACAGTATCTGTCCAAGTCATAAATCAAGGCAACTCAGAACGTCTAACTAAAGACTAAATCCTCTACATAATAAGGTACACCAAATTTAAAAACATACAAACAACCAAAATCCAATGCCCAGAACTTGCGGCACTCCTAAACAAATACACACATGTATTTAAGGAAGAATTCACAGAATTACCCCCAAACTGGAAGTTGAACATGACATCAACCTATGTAAAGTCATGCCTAAACCTGAAACTCTCTACAGAATCTCCCCTATAGAGGCCCAAACCCTCAAAAATCACATTGAGGATAACCTAGCCAGAGGATTCATTCACCTGTCTGAATCCCTGTGGGAAGCAGCAGTTGTCACAATAGGTTTCATCATGCCAAGTATTATCTGCCCAAGCAAGAAGGCTCAAAAAGCCGGATAATCTTCATCAAAATTGACCAAGTTAACGGATTAAAATAAAACAATCAATCAGAAATGGGTTATGGCTGCTCTAGTCTGTCAGCTGAAACTGGTTCCCCCTTGCAAATTGACATTGATAAATTGGCATAATTTGAGGGTCACCCAATATGAGCTTGTCAATCAGCATGGTTGACAGAAACTAGTCACAAAAGGGTTCTTTGCAACCTGGATCAGATACTTACTTGACAATGTGGAAGAAATAGGAGGTCAAGACTCAGGTGGTATTGCTTAGTCAAATTTTCTGATATATATTGAATGATTTTCACTGTTTCAACTCTAAGAGTTGAGTCCTCCCAAAATTTTACTTAATAAAAATCATTTATCCCAAGTTCTAATTTACTTTTCAAAATTCATCCTGTGGTTGGGTTGTTACAATATATCTCGTAAAATCTGATTCTCAACAGAATCATTTCTGGAAGATGGGGTCCTGCAGTTAGAACTTTGTTGTTGGTGCCGCCCAATGTTAATTTTGCGCCAACCAATTTTGCAGCTCCTCCCCCATTCTTGAAACTGAAAATTGTGTTGCCTCCCAATGTCCAGAATTTTATTCTGAAGATTTGTTGATGTTGTCTCAGGCCATTTATCTTGGGCTACTTTGGTTAGGATTAATTGTTCTGCTTAATTCTGGTATTGCAATTGGAAATTTTACAAAAAGATATTTGAAGCCACATTAGTGGTTAATCATTAATTCTATGTGGATTTGGGTGGTAATTCCCCATCACTTATAAATGGCTTCTTACTATCCTGCAATTTCCGTCACATTACTTAACTCTTCTACATCTGAGTTTTTGGAAGCAGTTTGTCATGAATTTGTGTTTCTTTTCTCCTGCTCCATCAAGATATCTGCATTTACCATGTTTATTTGAATTAGTTCTTTTCTGAGCTTTCAGTTTGGGCTTTTTTTTAATTTGTGGTTTCCATCTCCAGTTGCAGTTGTTGAGACTGGATCCTCTATTTCCTATTTCTGTCATGTCATGTCATGTCATTTTGGCGTCCAGATTATTTTCCTGCTCCACCTACTGATGAGATTTTGCATGAAGTTTTGTCAGCATTATCATTCTATTCTGGTTCAAGCCTTAGTCATAAATCCCAAGTTTACCATGTGATGACAAAGGTTTCTGAGGATGCTCATGAAAAGTTGTTGTCTACAGTGGAGCGCAATCCACGTGTTTTGACTGAAAGTGCATCTCTATACCCTTTGTTAAAAATTTTTTGTGTATCTATTGAGGAGCTCAAAGTATATTGTAAGCTGTACGCCTTCCATCAGGTGCTACTCCGCTTTCAATATTACTTCCTCAGTTTCTTGCCTACTGCCGTAAAATTGATGTTCCTGAGGTGAATAAACTCTCAGCTTTGTGGTTAGCAGTTGACCAGACTGCCCAGGATTTGGAAGTTTGGAATTCCCTGTTAACCACAACTGAGGCCCTGGTAAGCCAAATTCTTTCTCTGGTCTCAAATCTGTCCACTTCCAAACAAGGTACATTGGTAATTGAGGACAAACCCGCGGCGCACTCTTGGTTTTCTGGTCCTAGTTCTGTGGCAGCTCCTTCCAGCCAAAATCAGGATTGTTCTCCCCCTAGCCTGTCTCAGTTGCAATTGGTGGTGGTGAACAAATCCGCCAATGTAAAGGAGGCCCCAGTAGTGTCCAGCTCTGATAGTTCCTTGACAATGCTTCAGCATGTTGTACCTGCAAAGTCTTATGTGGTTACGTCTGAAGAGTTGCCCCTTGTTCCATTGATTGCAATAACCCAGTTCTTCCAGCTGCTGTCCAAGAAATGATTGAGCGTTACTTCCAGGAGCATCCTGCCTCCTTAGCTGCAGTCCATACCACCAATGAAAAACAAGACCCTGCCAAGATTGCCATCTTTGCTGCAAATAAATCTACTTCTGGTTACTTCTTGTTTTATGGCAGCATTGATAACGGTCAGACTATCTACTAGCTAGCCATTTTGTTGGATACAGGTGCTTCCAAAAACTTCATGAGTGTGGAGACTGCCAACTTGCTACAACTCAAGTACCACCCAGGAATGCTTGTTAGAGGTGGGAACTGTCAGACATTTCCCTCTTTCCAGCTGAAGAAGCCAGTAACCTTTGTAGTTTTGGGTCAGTCTTTTACCGCAAGGTTCTCTGTTTGCTCCTCCCTGATGTATCCTATCATTTTGGGTGTGGGTTGGTGGAGAGATCATAATGTATCCACCTTACTGAAAGAAAATGCGTTACAGGTGGAACACTCTTTGGGTATATCTATTTGTATTCCGCTGTTAGGCATGTCCAAAATGGAGCAATCATCTCAGACTATTCAATTGGTTCCTGTCCCTGCAAGTTTGGATTTACCAGAATGTTTACAACCCTGGTACACGGCGTTTGACGCTACCAGAGGCAAGATCCTTCCCAAACACACTCAGTTTGACTTTGACTTTAAAGTTAATGTTGATCCAATTTGAATTGCGTCTCCTATTTACCCTTTAACCTTGAAGGAAGACACATGTTTGGAAGAATGGACTTGTGAAATGCTGGCAAAGGGCTATGTTTTTAAAAAGACTTTTTCAATTTGATCTCTGTTGTTGTTTGTTCAAAAGGCTGATGGGTCTTTTTGTCCTTGTGTTGACTACAGGAACTTAAATAACATCACAATCCCTGATCCCTATCCTTTACCTCTCAAAGCACAGATCTCTAGGTGTGTTGAGAAGGCAAAGGTATTCTTGAAACTTGATCTGTTGAATGCTTTCAATAAAATCAGGATTGCAGAAGGAATGGAATGGTTGACAGCATTCAGAACCAAGAAGGGTATCTTTCAGTTCCAGGTAATGCCTTTTGGATTGAAGAATGCTCTAGCTTGCTTTCAGCAACTAATTGATTCTGTCTTAGGGGATCTCCTGGGTGTATGTGCCATTGTGTATATGGATGATATCTTGGTGTTCTCTCCAGATGAGGAGTCACATAAAGCCCATCTTTCAGCAGTGGTAGAGCGCATCTTCCAGGCCAACTTGATCATTAAAAGAAGCAAATGTGAATTCTTCAAAGGTAAGGTTACCTTTCTGGGTAATATTATCTTTGAGGATGGCCACACCATTGCCCCTGACAAGGAAGCTGCGGTTTGAGAGTATGCTACGCCTGTGACAGTATCCCAACTCCGTAGTTTCTTGGGTACTTGCACGTTCTTGAAGAAATTCACTCCACACCTGTCTGAAGTGGCCGCCCCTTTATATTTGGCTAGTGGTAAGACAACTGTGGTCTGGATGCCTGAGTGCGCAAATGCCTTCACGGCAGTCAAGGCTCTTTTGTTGTTGTCACCTGTGTTGAGACATGTGGATCCTGAGTTTCCTTATGTGGTTTCCACAGATGTATCCAAATATGCTGTGGCTGGTGTGTTGTTGCAGACTACTGGCAATGGGATTGAGAGACCAGTAGGGTATTTCTCCCGGAAGATGGAAGCTCATGAATGCAATTACATGATTTATGACAAGGAATTGTTGGCTGTTGTGGAATTGTTAAAGCATTGGCATCACCATCTCATGTTGGCACGTCATTCATTTGTAGTAATAACTGACCAAAAAGCGCTTCTATATTATCAACAACCCAGGGTTTTGTCAGGTTGTCAATCCAGATGGCATGATGAACCTGACAAGATACAAGTTCTGCTACAAGTTTATTAAGGGATTGGACAATCACTTGGCTGATGCACTAAGCAGGAGTCCTTCTCATCTCCCAGATGCTAGTGTGGATGCCAAGTTTAACACACATACTATGATTCCAGATGAGGCTGTGGTGTCTTTTGTATTGTCCTCCACCTGCTACGCTGGCTACCATGTCCTTAACTGAGGGCGCAGACCTGGACTTATATTCCAAAGTTAAGTTCCTGCAACCTCTGTCCAAAGGTTATGATAGGCTATTGGAGCTAGCATGTGCAAACCCAGTGGGTTAGCCTCAGGTTTATCATAAGATAGGTCCTGTCCTATATCATCAAGGTTGCTTGTGGGTCCCAGAAGGAACTATTCAGGATGAAATCATGGAGACTCATCACACCTGTCCTACAGCAGGCCACCCAGGGAAAAACAAAACAGTGGAACTAATCCGCCGCCATTTTTCCTGGAAAGGTTTGAGAGTGCAGGTGGCAGCTTTTGTTTGCAGTTGTCTGGTATGTGTTTGATCTAAGGCAAGCTGTAACAGGACTACGGGTTTATTGGTTCCACTGCAGCCTGCTGCAGGACCCTGGACGTCTGTGTTGGTGGATTTCATTGGTGAACTTCCCAATTCCAATGGGTTTTAATGCAATCATGGTGGTGGTAGATTGTTTCACAAAAATGGCGCACTTTGTACCTTGCTCAACCACAATTACTTTGGTGGAAACGTCTAGGTTGTTTGTGAATAGAATCTTTTCCCTACATGGCATCCCAATGGAGATTGTGAGTGACCGCAGGCCCCAATTCATTGCTCAGTTCTGGGAAGCTTTCACTGGGATTCTAGGTATCAAATTGTGTTGTTCCACAGCGTTCCACCCCCAATCCAATGGACAAACGGAGAGGGTAAACCAAAGTTTGGAGGTCTACCTACGTTGCTACACTAATGCGCAACAAGATGACTGGTGTGATAATCTACCCATGGCAGAGTTCACATATAATAACACCCCTCACACGTCAACTCAAGTATCACCCTTCTATGCCAATGTGGGTTACAACCCTTCTTCTAATATGGGTCCTTGTTTGGTTAGCAATGTGGAAGCTGCAACTAATCAGGCTGCTGCATTGAAGCAGGTTCATCAGGAGCTCCAGGTTACTCTCACCACCGCTGTGACAACTTACAAGGAATACACAGATTGCAAGCGCCAGGAAGGTCCAACTTACAGGCCAGGTGATCTAGTCATGGTTGATGCTTGGAATATGAAACTGAAGGTTCCCTGTTGTAAATTAGGTCCCAAGCAAGTTGGTCCCTTCAAGGTAGAACGTCAGATTGGTCCCTCTGCCTATTGGCTGGATTTACCTCCTGCTTTCAAGATTTTCCACACCTTTCATGAATGTCTTCTTACTCCCTTTAAAGGTACAGAGACTCCTTCTTCCCAACCCATTCTTGTGGAAGGAGAACCTGAGTATGAGTTAAATTGTATTCTGGCTTCCTGCAAGAATTGATGACACTTGGAATATTTGGTGTCTTGGAAGGGTTATCCTGATTCTGAAAACTCCTGGGTTCCCCACTACAATTGTTCCAATTCCCCAGATCTGATTCACAAGTTCTACAAGCGCAATCCCACTGCTATTGGCCACCCCAAACTTACCTTGGCCGCAATGAAACTCCCACCTGCCCACAAGAATTTCTCCTTATCCCATCTCCCGGATGGTGGTATTGTGCCCAGGGCTAAAGCAGAGGGTAATGTCATGGTAGGTTCCATCATGCCAGGTATTATCCGCCCAAGCAAGAAGGCTCAAAAAGCCAGAAAACCTTTATCAAAATTGACCAAGTTAACAGATTTAAATCAAACGGTTGATTGGAAATGGGTTATGGCTGCTCCAGTCTGTCAGCTGAAACCGGTTCCCCCTTGCAAATTGACATTGATAAATTGGCGTAATTTGAGGGTCACCCAATATGAGCTTGTCAATCAGCATGGTTGTCAGAAACTAGTCACACAAGGGTTCTTTGCAACCTGGACCAGATACTTACTTGACAATGTGGAAGGAATAGGAGGTCAAGACTCAGGTGGTATTGCTTAGTCAATTTTTCTGATATATATTGAATAATTTTCACTGTTTCAACTCTAAGAGTTGAGTCCTCCCAAAATTTTACTCAATAAAAATCATTTATCCCAAGTTCTAATTTACTTTTTAAAATGCATCCTGTGGTTGGGTTGTTACAATATATTCCGTACAATCTGATTCTCAACAGAATCATTTCTGGAAGATGGGGTCCTGCAGTTGGAACTTTGTTGTTGGTGCCGCCCAATGTTAATTTTGCGCCAACCAATTTTGCAGCTCCTCCCCCATTCTTGAAACTGAAAATTGTGTTGCCTCCCAATGTCCAGAATTTTATTCTGAAGATTTGTTGATGTTGTCTCAGGCCATTTATCTTGGGCTACTTTGGTTAGGATTAATTGTTCTGCTTAATCCTGGTATTACAATTGGAAATTTTACAAAAAGATATTTGAAGCCACATTGGTGGTTAATCATTAATTCTATGTGGATTTGGGTGGTAATTCCCCATCACTTAGAAACGGCTTCTTACTATCCTTTAATTTCTGTCACAGCAGTATTCTCTGTAAAGAAAAAGGAAGGATCACTCTGTCTTTTAACTGGCTAAAGATCACTAAATGCAAGCACAGTAAAGAATAAATATCCCCTTCCACTCATAGAGGACCTGTTTACAAGGCTCTCTGGAGCTAAATTCTTCTCCAAAATTGACCTCACCTCAGGGTATAACCAAGTTGAAATAAAAGAAAAAAGACATACCAAAAACAGCGTTCCAAAAACAATTTGGATCCTTTGAATGTAGGGTAATGAACATTGGATTAACACCTTTCTTGATCAGCTCAATCCCACTTTTTGGAATTGAGAATTTAAAAGCAAGTGATAAGCGCATAATACTCTGAGTTTAAACAAGGCTTTTATTAAAAAGAAAGGCATGGCCAACAACAACACTAGATCCTGGGCCAAGGTGGTCCAGGGCCAGAAACACCCTGTCAAGGGCCAACTGGTGATCCCCACAAGAACCACCAATAAGGGACCATTTGTTCCATCAGAAGGATGGATGAAGTTTGTGACCTCTGAACACGGGTTCCAAGATATTACCAGAGCCCTCCCCAAGTCCCCTGTGCCCCATGGGATCAGAGTCAACTTTGGAGGCGACCCCACTCAGTTCCAAGAGGCAGCAAAAGCAGTTGCCACAGCATACCCCAAGGCTGTGTCACTTCACCAAAGCCCAATGAAGGACTTTTTGATCTTGGCTTCCTCTGTAAAGTGGATGCAGATCAGGCAGCTGAGGAAACCTTCACTCTTGAGATCACTGACCCCAAGGGTAAGAAAAACCAGAAAGTCCTACCAACCACCTGCACCTGGTTCAATAAAGACACCACCCTCTTTATGTCTTTTGAGGCCTTGCCATTAGACATGACCAGAGGGGAGGTTGAAACCCAGCTCAAGGATGGGCTGGCCAAATATGGAGAAATAGTACAGTTTGAACTGCTCAAGAATCCTTACATGGGCCACCTGACCACACCAAAAGCCATGGCCATGATCAAACCCTTTGCAGATGACAGCCTGTCATTCATTCCCTGTTGCACAACCATTATCAAGAAGGATGGCACCCTTAGTAGCAAGTTCAAGGTATTCCCTGAGAAAACTCCGCCCATCTGTGCGCTGTGCTCAGTCCTTGGCCACAGAGAGGCCCTTTGCCCTACAACCATAGCAGGAGTCCAGGCCGCAGAACAAGACGCCCCCAAGGAGCACCAGAATAGTGAACCAACTGGGCCCCAATCCAATGCTCTTGTATCCTTGGCCTGGGGCACCATGGCTGAGTATGCAGTTGCAAAACCAATCACATCCCGCCAGAAAAAGGCTCATGCAAAGGCTCAAAATTTGTCTCAGCCTCAACCAATCAAGGAGACAGAATGTGCCCAAGAAGAGGCACCTCATCCAATGCAATTGCCTGCACATGAGACCCAGTCAGTTCAGGACAATGTGGTTGATAAACCAATGGATTTTACAGAACTGGCAGTGCAGGAACCAATGGCCAACCTGGCCCAAGTTTTATTGGATAGTCACCACAATGTGGTGGCCCAAGATAATATGCAACAGGCACAAACCCAGGAATTAATGATTAATCCAGGCCAAGTTTTATTGGATTGTCACCACAACAAGGTGAACCAAGAGAATTTACTGCAGGCCCATACCCAGGATACACCAAATTGGAAGCAAGCACCTTCTGCACAGGATAATGGAAGACCAAGACGCAAGGTCCAAACCAAACTTGCTGCAGTAACTAAGCTATCCAATTACACAGAAGGGGATCCCAAACAGTCCAGGGCACCTAAAAAAGCCAAGGATACAGCAGTCAATAACAGTAGTGGTCCTACTTTTGGTGGGGTCACTAATGTATAGGAGCTGATGGAACCCACCAATGGGACAAACTCCACTGCAGGACTTCTGGCCCTAGTCCCAGGCATTAATAGGATTTCCTGCAACCTCAAAGCAGTACCATTTGGCCCAGAAGCGCTAATAACTGCTTTGAGCAAGGCAAATTTGTGGCCTTGACTCTCCCAGATAATAATGGACCATAAGAAGCTGCATCTGGATTAATAGAGTTCATCATAGCAGCAGGCAGGCATGGAAGTAACTGGGTAACAAAAAACCCCGGGCCAAAGGACCACAGCTTCTGGATAATCACGGCCCACAAAATTGCACCTTATTTGCTCCCATTGAACAACACATTCCACCATCAGACCCTTATATCTTTACCACACAATGCCACACAATCCAAGGCGGATCAGCAATTCTAAATGTGGCCCAGCAATTAACAAAATGTGAAAAGCCACATTTTCTGCAGACTGACACTCATTTTTGATTTATCAGTTGCGCTGAGGGCACAGCCTTGCAATTCCGCACCATATCTCAGCCACAAAAATAATGGATCATCCTGTAACAGGCTCAGCCCTCCAACAAAAAAATCCAGGCAGTAGGCCCAAAGGGCTAATGGCCCGGGTTAATTTGGATCAGTTACTGGCCATTTAATCTACCACTCCACAACGCACCAGCCCTAGAGCTACATCCTAACATTTTGGGGATGCCAACCCTAGGCATTTTCCCTGAAACCATAGCCGTACACAGATTTAGCCACAAAAAATGTGTAAAGGCTGCTCAACAAAAAAACGCGGGTAGACGGCCCAAGGGATTTTGCCTGGATCATTCCGGGTCAGCACATTTCAATTGGACCTCTTGCCAAGTTCAACTTGCACTCTCTGTCATTAGGGCCCAAAAATGGGGCTCTAACCCAAATCTTTCTCCCTCAAACCACACACACACCATTGGCCACACAACAGATGGAATCAAGCAACAAAAAAATGCTGGCCAAAGGCCCAACTTTTTTTCTGGCCCGGGTTTTCCAGGTCAATACAATTCACTCTGGACTGATGGCATCCACTATCCAATATTTTCAAAAGTTATATTACCCCTAGCAGGGGATATATAGCTCAAAGCAATCTTCCCCTTCACACCTTCCTCCTCCACCTAAGGTTTTTCTCCTGCCCTGCAGGTTTCCTTGTCCCCTCCTCCTTTTTTTCTTTTTATTATTGTATATGAGACTTTTGATCATTCCTTTACGGCCCTATGGGCTCAATGTACCAGTCAGAAATGTCTGGGCATCTTGAATAAATGAACTTTGGGTTGACCAACGCTCCTGTAAATTTTGTCACCATGATGAACCAAGCGCTAAATGGTCTCTCAAATACATTATGCTACCTTGACAATATCATTATATTCTCAAAAACAAAAGAGGAACACCTCACGCATGTCTGTAAGACACTCAATCAACTCACAAAGCATAAACTTTACGTCAAGCCTAGTAAGTTCCAATTTATGGAAAATGAACTCCTGTTCTTGGGCCACATTATCTCTGACAGCGGCATCAAATCAGATCCAGACAAAATAAAAGCCATAAATAACATGCAACACCCTACCTCTTTTAAACAAGTTAGATGCTTTCTTGGAATGGTAGCTTACCTAAGGAAATTCATCAAAGACTGCAGAAAACTAACCATACCAATCAATGGCCTAACTGAGGATAATGTCAAAAAGAAATTCATCTGGACACCAGAATGCAACAAGAATTTCCAACTATTGAAATAAGCTTTGATTGAAGCACCAATCTTGCAATACCCTAATAACAACAGCTGCTACAAGATTGAGTCAAATGCCAGTGACACTGCCATTGGCACAATCCTATGCATCTGTCAGCCAGGGCAGCAAGACTTCCTGCCAGTATGTTACAGAAAGTAGAAAACTAACCAACACTGAGCAGAGATACCCAATAAACTATAAGGAATTGCTAGCAATATACCACACATGCATGAAATGGAGATGTTATCTAGAAGAACATTTAAACGTCCAAGTACTAACTGACCATAAATCCTTAATCTACTTCAAAACTCAGAACACACTCACACGGCAACAAGCCAAATGGATGTCCCTGCTGGAGCAGCTCAATTTGGACATCCAATAAAAAGGGGCAGAGCTGGTCACAGCTGATGATCTCTCTAGGATATGTCAACCAAGAGAGGATCACCCTGACCATCTGGACCCTGACTGGCCAAA
The DNA here is from genome assembly GCA_014839935.2 of Entomophthora muscae. NCBI lineage: Eukaryota > Fungi > Entomophthoromycota > Entomophthoromycetes > Entomophthorales > Entomophthoraceae > Entomophthora > Entomophthora muscae. Next base: position 39,675 of record QTSX02002234.1, read on the forward strand.
CCTATATAATACTGAGTATAAAACCAAAGGGAAAGACCCCTTAACACATCAGCTAACCCATGATACATTAGTAAGGAGCAAAAAATATTTCCATGTATCAAAGGGCACTTTATACCAAATCATTAATGACAAACATGTTTCCTATATCCCACTTGCACAAAGAGTTGACACCATCTTAAGATATCACTGTCTACTAGGACACACAAAGGCTAACAACCTATACCTCACATTAAAAGAAATAGTATAGTGGCCCAATCTTAAACAAGAAATAATCAATGTTCTGAAAAATTACACAGTGTGTGATAAATACGCCAGCACCAAGGCTCCTCAGCCAAAAGTTAACCCAGTACTTGACCCTGAACCATTCAAGGTTGGGGGACTGGAAGTAGTGGTCCCTTCCCAGAAACTAAGACAAACCAATGTTTCCTAATTGTAGCCATTGACTTTGCGACACACTGGCCTATTTGCTGGGCAACAAAGGACCACAAAACAGAAACAATGAACTGATTTATTAATAAAGCAATCATAGCTGACTAAAGTACTCCAGGCTACACCTTAACTTATGGAGCAACAGAGTTATCAGTTTATGTAGTAAACAACAATCTAAAAGCAAAAAACATCAAACATTTCACAACCTTGCCCTACAGACCACAGGCCAACGGCAGAGTTGAACACCTAAACAGCAGCATTATCAGAACCCTTGAGAAAATAATGGATGGCAAAGCCAAAGATACATGGCCACTATCATGAAACATGCATTATTAGTATCCTGGGTCCACACTAATCAAGGGACAGGCTACTCACTGTTTAAATCAAGATACATATACAAACCAGAGATATTTATCTGCAACAATCAACCATACATAAAGATCCCCCTGGGGAACCTCCCACAGTATAACAAGTACCAACTCTACAACTCATACACCTCAAAGTTAAAATAGCAGAAACAAAAAGGCTCAAAACACAAAAGGTAACATCTACAGAGGAACCACTTCCCATCAACTCCCCTGTCTGGGTCCTGGCTGGAAACAGAAAGAAGCTAGACTCAGTACACAGGAGACCAGGAAGAATCATCAAGTACAGACCAGACAGGAACACCTACATGGTTAAGTTCCAGGGCGTCAAAGACCCTTTTATCAAAAAGTACCACAGATTCCACCTTCATCTCAGCACAGGGAAACACTTGATGCGGCTAGTACCCACTAGCAAAGAACTCTAGTAACATCAGGCGGCAGCTGTCAAGACAAAGCCCCCTCCTGATGTACCAGGGTAAACCCTTAAAGGGGGTGTCAAGGATCTGGATATACAAGTATTCTGGCTACTGCCAACACACTTAACATCCAGTCATCATCTGGATTGATGCCAATCCAATATATTGTTCTACATACCAAGAAAGGCAACAAACCAATACCACATGACTTGTCTGAGTATCCAGTGACTTGAACCCATCCTGCACATGATAAACCCCTAGGTTCAATCCAACTAAATCTCTGCCACAGCTAAAGCTATATAAGTCTAAAGTATTATCCAATAAAATACACTTCTCTTCTTCTTACTTCCATATTTGAAGCTTTCTCAAAAGGCGCTCCTCATCACATTAAATAGCTTATACAGCTAAACTAATCTTATTTCTCTTTATACCAAAATGGATGCATCACAACAGTAGAGCAAAGAAGCTGAAGGAGTAAATTAAGACATGGAAGCCCCTGTGAGTCAGAGAGCAGAGTGACTTTAGTCCAGGAGATAGGTAGTGAGAGCTGTGCTGAATCAGGTGGTGAACCTCAAAGCACAACACACTGCAACAAACCCAGGACACCCAGATTAGAAGAGAAGCTAGTATCAACTCCAGAGTTCTCAAGCTGTTCAGTAAAAGCCACCAAGGTTACCATCATCAGAATGATAAATGACATCACAGCTAAAAGGGTGTCATTTTTATACAACCCTGTATACCACTGTGATGATATTTCTACTGCCATCATAGAGAGTATGAAGCCTGTTCTTGATACCACATATGAGCCTTATGTGGGTGATGACAAAGAGCAAGGGAACAAAAAGAAGCTGTAGTATTATTAAACTGTGAATGGGTAGCAGGTGCTCAAAAATATCACTGCATTTTATAGTCATGTGCTTATGCCCTGTGTCTTAGCAAAACCCAATGATTTGTAGCCTACCACCAAAAAAACCAAGAACCTAATGATCCTAAACTCCACCTGTGAACCTCTTATATAACTTGTAAAGGAAACAAAGGACTACAAAAAGTGTAAGTTCTGAAGGCTTGGGGTAAATTTTTGTAAACTAAGGCTTTTAAACCAAGAGTATTTATATTGGTTAAATATAAAAAGATGGGTAAGATTTGTAACAATAACTGCACTAGGGCTCCTAAAAGCTTATATGAAGTGAAGTAGGGACTCAGGAGATTTATTAAACCTAGGAAAATAAAGTAAAGACCAGTCTTGATGACTGAAGATTTAGTTAGAAAATCAATCTTCAAGTCTGGGTAGTGATTAGTGCTAACTGGAGGGTTAAAACTATCAACAATTAAGGTGTGGATACCACCATAAAAATTCCCTAACTGTTAAAAGATGTAGCCAAATGGAATCACAAACTTAAGCTGAGAAAGATACAAGAGAAAAGTTTAAGATAAAAGAAAAACACAAGCCACAAAAACTAACAAATACCTTTTTGGGGTACAAGTCAAACAATCTCAACTTAAGTTGAGACAGAGTAAAATCAGGCTTTTATTAAAGTATGGGCTTTTGAGGTAAATATAAGGGAGAGAATGGCTAACCAAAGGTAGTTAGTTGGGTTTAGAAATAAGAGCAAAACACAAGCACATGTTTTCTGTTATCTTAACTTAAAAAGATTAAGCCAAGGTAAAGGAGAAGAACAGGGAAACCAGTGGATAAATGTTTGCTTGAAAATAAAAGAAGAGCAGGGACAGAAGAACAGGGAAAACTTGGTTCAAAACTGCTGGCGTAAGCAAGAAGAGAATCAAAGCAAAAGCAAAAGGTAATTGAATTTGGAGTTGTTTCAACTAATCTTAGCATATAGGTACCCTGGTTTGAGAATTGTTCACAGCGTGAAGGTAAGTTTAAATTTAAAGAACTGACTGTCAATAAGTTAATTTCAAACTGTAAAGATGAGGAAGTGAAGGAAAGTAAAGTGAATAGGACAAATTTAGGGGTAAAAAAAGGTAAGAATAATATGATATTCCAAAAATAATACTAGCAGCATAAAGTAATGAAAAGGAGAATTCTGAAAAAAATGCCACAACAACTGTTAATGTATCAGAAAAATTAGCACATAGAATGTATAGTACATACCTAAAAACTGGCTATATTGCTCTTATAGAGAAATTCAAGCAAAATTCATTCATTCTGAATAAGGAGCACATCTGGGCAATCAAGAAATTGATTGATCAAATTGCCACCTTGAACGGGCAAATATATGGACAACAATAAAATCTGTTATTGAAATTAAGGCCTTTGTCATGAATGACATTTCAATCATTGTATTGAAAACCCAGGAATCAAACCCTGGGCCTCAGGAAAAGCCTTATGTTGATCAGGATAGACAGGAGCCTGCCTGACTACCAGTTGGGTCAAACTCTGGTCCACCAGAGATGCCTTGCCCCAACCAGGAGGAACAGAAACATGAAAGTCTGCCAAGTGTCAAGACTGGAAGTTCAAAATCAACATTGTAGACCCCAGAATCAAACCCCAACCCTCCAAAGGCTAATTGAGTCACCCAGAATAGACAGGAACCCACCAACTCACTGAGTTGCAAACATGAGTTGTTGAGTTACTCCAAGACCCGCCAGTTTCCTAAGGACAATTCCCCAAATGATCATCAGATTGCTGCCAAACTTGTGCCACCAAAGGTCCAGACCTATGCACAGGATGTAGCTTGCCTAAAGGAGGTTAAAACGGAGCCTACTGCTAGCCCTGACAATTATCACAAGCAGCTACCAGTCTCTAGTCCAGAATGGGTAATACAATTTGACTGCTCAGGTGATGTGGTGAACAGTAGTGGCAGAACAAAGCATCACCACTTCTGTTCATCAGAGCAAACACAACTAGTATCTGTCACCCTCAAAACCAGAAGCCAAGGTTCATGTCCTGCCAGTGAACTGTCCATGGGCCTGAAGTCCATGAAAAGGGAAGAAGCAAATCCACTTGGTATAAGAAAATCAGTGGTATGGGGATAACCCCATCATCATTTTCAATAATAAAGTTTTATGAACCTTTGGTTCAAACAAATCCTAGCTTATCTAGTCTTAGTGATCTTTTATCTCAACTCTTGTCAAGTAGACAATCAGGCAACCCCCCTCCATAGACCAACCTGCTGACCTTCCTCAGGTACTATACTGTCCCCCTGAAGCCCCCTTTGGACCTGTGCACTTTACCAAATACCTGCCCAACCCCGCCTACTCAGAGTAAAACTTGGAGACCATCCTCATTTCCAACCCCTTGGCAAGAACTAGAGAGACTGAATACATAGGACGCAAAGGAAATAGGATCAAGTTGTTGCCCTTATTGTTCAAAGACAAATACATCTATCTACTGGAATAATTTGTCCCCATGACTCCGCCCTTAACCCTGCAACCCAACTGCACAATGGATCCCCCCACTGCTGCCAAGACCACATCCACTCAGCTGCTTGGAGTACTCTGCATTACTTTGACAGAAATGATAGACACTATGGTGCTCAATTCAGGGCCCTGGTCTTTGCTTGGGCAATTTTTATCCTATATTGTCAAGTTAGCACCCATCCTATGGTGGGCATTACCCATTAACCCGGTAGTACTCTGTCCAGAGTCACCTAATGCTTCTATCTATGCCTGGATTCCTGGCAGCCTTGATTACATTTTACTATAGTGTGGACAGAGAATTGAGATGTTCATGAAAAAAACTTGGGGTATCTCCATATAACTATAATAGCCCAAAGAACATCAAGAACTGCCATAAATATCCCAATAAGTATGTCATGCTAAAGGACAAGGGCATAGTGAAATTCTACATATTGATGAATTGTCCTTTTGATCTTTCATGTACAATGAATACAGCTATGTGCACAAAGGTGCCAAGGATGGTGTATCTCAATATTTATCAGCTTTTGCTGTGACCTACTATATAGTAGCCCTTCTTGGTCCCCTTGGCATAGATCTATACCAGATGATCAAGGGTTCCCATAATAGTGGGACTTTTCTGGAATTTCTCTAATTTTTTTCAGAAGTACCTCTAAGTCACCAGTTTTGGTGTCACTGATTTTATTGTATTAGATAATTTTAGGGCTCCAAAAGGTGGCTGATATTCTAAATGAGTTCCCAGTGATTGAGCCTAGTGTAGAAATTGGCTCCCAACAATTAGCTACAGTGCTTTTACGCCTTTTATTCCTTGCCACCCATTCTTCATTCCTGAATCCAATAAAAGAGGTCTTTTTGGCTCAAGAAAATTGTAAAGAAGAAGACATCATCTGGTCCAGATGATTTGTTCAATTTTCTGTGGGTTGGTGTCCATAACTTCCAAGCTGAAATCATGGCCAAATTCTATAGCCACGCAGATTTATTTCTCCCTGTGGCCTCTCCAAGCAGCCAATCAATTAAAGGCTTTGCTGTTCTGAATGTTTTGTTTTATTTTTTATACTTTTTTGTATTTGTTTTAATTTTTATTGGCATAATTTCAGTTATTCTTTTTTTATAATGTCAGGTATTATAAAAATTAACAAAGAAAAGATGAATGAATATATACAAAATAATTATTTTTTAATGTGTCTTTCTTTGGTGTAGATGAATGGTTTAAATAGGGTAGATGTAAAAAGTAGAAATATATCAAATATTAGAGATTTGAATTTGATTTAATGAGATTTATTGGGGATGTGATTGGTGGAATTCTAGGACTTGTCTTTGAAATGAACTGGATAATTTCTATTGCCAAAGCATATATTGACATGGCTCCTGTACTATATAGCTTTTGATGGCTTGAGTATAGCAACACTGTGATACAAACAAACAATAAAATCTTTTCTAGTATGGCTGAAATTTCATAGGTGGCAGCAAGAATAACTGTGTCTTGAATAACATGCTTGTTGTAAATTGCGCAATTAATGCTATTTCAATCTGGCCTTTGAATATTGATAGTTGCAAAGATTTGGCTGGTTTTTCCTTCAAGTTTGTAAATTCCCTACCTTCCATAAATGGGTCTGGTTAAATATCCACCCATTCCAAAATTTTTACCTGTCTGTGGCTGATCCTGGTATGACCTCATCCCAGCGTGACCCCCTCAGCCACTCTGTCTTCCTATTGAGTGATCACTGTCTCTTGTCAACTATTTAAAGTAGAATCATTACTCCTAATAAAGAGAAGCTTATCCACATTTGTGTTGGATTTTATAATCTTCAAGCTTTTCCTGTCATTTCTGCCAAAAGGACTTTTACATCTTGTTTTCCAGGAAATTAAAGTATGTGCCCTTAATTTTGCCCTGAAGGCTAACCCAAGGTTAGCTTTGAACCTCAAATCTTTTATAATAAAGATTTCCTGCCGTGTCCTCCAGGATGCCGTCCCCTGGAGCCAAACACAACAAAATGGTGCTCACTACAGGGGCTGCAAGCCCCTTGGTTACCCTGTTCCCACGCGCATTCTCTGATCCCTCTCCTTTTGTTTCCAAAGTACCAGATCAACCTAAAGTTTCTAGTCCCCCTCTAGAAGAAAACATCACTGATGCTCCTGCAAATCCTATGGTATTGGTTCTGTCTCCCAGGCCCTTGTGGGCCCCCTTCCTGCTTTCTCTATCAACTATGAGCAAGCCTGTGCTGCCGCCCGCTCCTTTCTTCACTCTGGTACAGTAGCCATGCACTCTATCCCTGGCCTCTGTCCCGGGTACACCTCTGAAGACCTGTACTCCTTCCTTTTAGACTTTGGTCTACCCCCGCGTTGATGGAATCCATGGATACTATTGGTGTGTTGGTCAACCAGTTCATTCAACCTGCCTTGGTTCACCATCAACTTGCATTAGGATCCCAGAATCAACTATTAAATGTTGTAGCCACTGCTGTCTCAAACAACCATGCCCAGAATATGGCATATTAAGAATGTTCCCACAGTCTCTTTATGTGTATTTCCAATAACCAGCGCAACTCTCTGGCCTCTCAGAAGTATTTAACTGCCTCCCTGAACTCCCTTTGTTCCTTGCTCCCTGGATACATAAAGGATTGACTATGTAAATTGGATGAACATCAGGCAGCCTGGCGTGAGCAAATCAAGGCTTTTCTACTAAACCATTAGCAGGACTTTGAGACTCTGGTTAGTGAACTCAATCAATTCAGAGAGCATGTCAACTTGCAACTTGAATTGATAGGAGCTCATGTCAATACTTGGGGCCGCCACATGCAGCATCAATATGGTCTGGATAAGGCTGCTCTAGGCGACACTCTATACCAGGTGCAAAATTATGTGGATGACAGAGTAGCCTCTATTGAGGTGACTACTCCTGCTCCCCCTGGTGAGCCCCCATCTGATTTTGAAACCAAAGTATGGAAGGCCATTGCCAAGCTCAAGGCTACCACTCAACGCTAAGCTTCTGTGCAGAACCCAGCTCCAGTCAAACCTATTCCTGACCCTCGTATTGCCTCCCTCACTGATCAGGTGGCTATCTTACAAGGTGAAATCAAGTACTTAAGACAGCGCCTCTCTAATTCTGAAGATTTTTCATCTGCATCTGAAGATGAGGAGGATAGTGAAGTTGTTAATACTCACGTTCATGACAATCATGGTTGTTGCCCTGGACTAGAAGATCAACCCCGGGTCCACTGTGTGCGTGCTCTAGACCAACTTGCCAAAGTGACAAATGATGTAGCTGATAGGCAAGACACATTGGAAAGAGAGGTCCAAAACCTCTCCCTCTTTACAGAGACCCTAAATGGACAAGTTGCCCCTTTGCTTGCTCAGACCACCTCCCTGGCTATCTGTGTCAATGGAATTGCTGGCACCTTGGCAGTACAAAAAATCAAGATTGATGAATTTGGGACTGCTGCCACCACTGCCTGAGACATTAGTGGGCAAAACAGCTCTACCTTGGACACTTTAGAGGAAAGCCTTTGACTCCTCTGGGCTAGACAACCTGCTGCTGAATCCAAGTTTGAGGGCAATCCTCATATTAAGGGCAACAGCGCCCATGTCAACACTTTGTTGACATGGCCACTGTTGACTCAAAACTCTAAATCTCCTATGTTTTTTGCTAGTTGCGCTAGCTTAATTCTTTTTTTAAAGTGTTCAGGGGTGCAAACCCAGAAAACACAACAAAATTATGGCCATTTTGAGGTAGGATACACCATTTCAAAAATGGCATCTTGAAAACGCCATCTCAAAATACGCCATCTTGAATTTTTGCTATCTTGATTTATGGCATTTTGACTAAGAAAAACAGTTTAAAAATTTTAAATTTTTTGAACTCCAAAAACTACCCAAAATAATTCCCAAGAATAAAAATTTAAAAGACATTTCTAGGCTTTAAAAAGCCTCAGAATTCCAAATCTGCAATAAAAATGCGGTCATTAGTAGCAACAAGGTTGCTTAAAGCCCAAAAGTTAAAATAATCCCAAAAACAATCATTTTCATATATTTTAACTATAAACTATACTTTAAAATAAACATATATTTGTACCAAATGCCAAATAAAATTAAAATATTGATAAAAGTAAAGGAAATAATAGAGAAGATAGAGTGGTGTTTATTGAGGAAGGATCATACATTGGTTGAAAGAGCAACTGAGATAGCTTGGAGATACTCAAGCTTGCTATCCTTGGGATAGTAAGCAAGGACTACCTTGCTAATCTCTGTATACTTTTTCACCGCTTTGGTTTGCTTGGGGGGATCATCCTTGGTCTTCATGCCTGTTTTAAAGAGGCAGGCAGAGATGGCTTGTTGAGTCTTGAGATGGACCATGATTTTGTTGAACTTGGGCTTCTAAACCCAGACCCTTGTGGCAAATTGACTATGCCACCCTTCAAGAGAAGAGGTGGTCTTGATTAGGCCATTTTTTACCTGCTTAAAGCAGTTCCACTGGATTGAGTCACCATCCTTTCTAATGTGGCGTGCTCCTTACAACACTCCAACCCATTGAGTTTCAAAGTACTCTATGAATGGAGCAAAGGCTGACTGGTTGGCAATAATGTAGGGATGGAGGATGTAAATTCACTGCCACCTCTGGCTTTGGATTGCACAATCTTCCCTTGCCGTACCAAGAAAGGCTCAAAAACGCCTGCCAAACCCCTCCATTATTTAAATAATTTAGCTCACACAGTTGATGAGAGGTTTGTGTTAGCCTACCCTGCAGACCCTTTGCCTTTGGTGGCTCCCTCCTGAGAAGAAACACTGGTTAATTTAGACTACCTATTAGTGTGATGTTGTCCACTTCTGAAAACCATTAGAGCTAGCCAATAAGAGGCTGCCACATCAACACTAAACTGCATGAGTGAATTCCAAATGACCAGCACTTCTTACAGCTAATCAGATATGGCCGCGGAAATTAGAATGAAACCCTCCAGTCTTCCTGCTCCTGCCCAGCAAAGTTTTGTGTACAGCCAATTGGATTCAGAGCCCACTGTCATGTGATCAGTTTTGTTTGCAAGCCATTCCTTTTAATCAAGCAAGGGGACTTTCAGTCCCCTGCTTGTCTATTTTCCAAATATAATAAAGTTTGGTGCTCTTGCAAAACTTGAATTTCAAGTTGTTTTTGCTGTCAGGAAACCCAGTTGGTGTTCTAGCAGCCTAGTGATTACAGTGTTAGATTCAGTTTTAAACTTACCTTTTAATAGCCAGTTTCAAACCCAGTTTCCCTTCTGGCCACCTATACTAGGGTTGTTTATCCTAGTTGTTGTCCTTTTTGATTTTGCTTTCAAAAGTAGAGTTCAAACTCTAATTTTTAAATTGATTTTCTTTATAATTACTACTGTTATTTCAAAATTTTCTTTAAAATCCTTGTTTTTGAACCTGCTTTTGCTTGCTGTTCTCCCCAAGGCCACCACAATCACCGTAAAGCTGTTTAGACTAGTTCTGCTTCAGTTTGACCTTGTTCTGCTAAGTCTACCCTATCAGCACCTTTTCCATCTGATTTTTGCCAGAAATTTATACCAACCTGCCCCAAATTTTGCAAGGAATGTTCCTATGATACTCCCAGCACTCAATTTTGTGGTTTTCTACCTGGCTCCATTCTTACTTCTTCTGTGGTCCACCTCCCCTGATTTGTGGAAAAAAATCTCTTTGTCTGCCAGACTTTTAGGTAGAAGTCCCTCTAGTCTTTGGGATCTCTCCAGCGGCCTTCTCTTTTCAGGAGAGGCAGTGGTCAAGAGCCTGACATGTGATGACTTGGATTTGAGCACAGTGGATCATGCCTCACCCGTCTCATAAGAAGCCGTGCCTCCAATGCGCCCCCTCCCCAGTGTGGTTCTGAGTCCCTCAGTACCCCTTGGTCCCTCCAAGGTGTCCTCTCCCGCTCCCACCCGCACCCCTTGGTTGCTCACCAGTCTGATATTGATGGGCTTGAACACCTACTTCCCTCAGTTGTCCCTGGTGTCCTCCCTGTGGTCCCCTCTCTGAGCAGCCATCCCAGTTCTTCACTGGATGGTATCATGGTGGTTTGTTTCACCAGGATGGGAGCCAAACTTAGTTAGTTTAGCCCCCCTCTCTCACAGCGGAGGAGAGCGTTGTAGAAGGCATTTTTCTCCTCCTTCCACATAAGGGCAAGGGCAGCAAAGCATTTGAACACTTCCTTTGTGCCTTCAGTGTAGACCAGCTCATGAAGTGCAGAACACTTTTGAAGGCGGCGGCAGAGTGCCTGCCAAAAGTGAAAGTAGCATCCCTGAGGGGAGCTCTTGAAGACTCTAATAAAAGCATTGGCCTGAGCCTGCTCAAAATCTACTACCAGGTATTCATGTATGGAAAGCTTTCAGGATTTTTCTTGATTGGGGTGGCTTCTTCTGACTGGGCCTTTTTCTTGCGCCCTCTAGTCTCCTTTGGCTCCTCTTCAATAGTTGGGAGGATCTCATCCAACTTGGCCTTTAATCTTTTTAGAGCCCGGACATAAGTTTCCAACTTCTTATTTGGGAGGAAAAAGAAGACCAGGGGAAGAACAAGATTGCCAACCTGCCCATGGATATTCCAAAGCTGGCTAAAGAGCTTTGGGCAGGTTGAGAATTTTCCATCTGCAAGCCAGGTCTTGCATTTTAAAAGGTTGCAAAGATCCTGGGAGGTAGCAAAGCAGATGATCTGCTCTGGGGCATGTTGCTCATCATTGTGAAGGAGGAATCTCTTCATGCCGTAAAAGCTTTTGCTCTTCAGTTAGAATCAACTGGTCAATTGACGTAGCACTGACGCCTTCAGTGCTGAGAGCATATCTCTGGTCAGTGAGATATCTCTGTAGTTTTGAGGCACCACCAACAGTTGCCATTTGGGTATCATTTAGATTAATGAGTGCATTGTTTACAACCTCAGTTGCAGTTTGGTCTTTGGTGGTTGGTATGACCTGGCAAAGAAACCAGCGGATCAGTTGATACAGAGGATCAAAAGGCTTGGCACAGTCATGCCCAATAGTCAGGGCTTTAAAACAAGTGAACACATAGGTGGTAAGTCTAGCTGGACAGCCAATGTTATCACATTTGAAGTGATGCTGACAAATGGGCTTCTTCTCATTGTTTCAGCTGAAGCTGTAGCCCTTGTGGACAAAGCCAGCACCCCCTTTCTTTGTCATAATTGGATAGCTGACAGGGTATGTGGCGGGCACAGCAAATGTGCCATTTCTGTTGCATACATTGTGGATTAAGTTAAGATCCCAGAGCTCAATTGGCTCATCTGCAGGAGCACCAGGCTCAGGCTCCTGCTCTTCTTTATCCTCAGGCTCTGAAGTGGGGTCAGAATGGCGCTTGAAGTTGAACAACTTCTCTTGAGGGTCTGACAGGGAGTAAACAAAAGGAGAATGGGGAGGGGTTGGGCTTGTTTCCTCAGGCTCTGGTGAGGGCGTAGGTGTCTTGGGAGGAGCTTTACCCTTAGCAGGCTGCTTTTTAGGGGTAGTTTTGGCCTTTTTGGTCTTTGGAGGAGTGATCTTGGACTTTGAGGCCTTGGAGGCCTTGGACGCAGCTTTGTTGATGGACTTGGGAGGCATCTAAAAGTAAATTAGTATCAAAATATGAGCATTTTTGGGGTTGTTTTTAAAAAGAAAAACAAGAATGTTTTTAATATAAAAGTATCAATTTTTTTACATAGAATTTTAGAGGAGATCAAATAATATATACTATCAAAATTTCAATGTTTTTATTTTGAAAAAATAATTTTTTTATTAGTAACGCAAGTAGGCAAACTTTGAGTTTTGACTGAAAACTTGCTCTCAAGATGGTGTTTTTGAAGTGACGTAATTGAGGTGCTGTAGCTCAAAAACATAGTGTTTTTGACCATTTTTTATATTAAATTAACAAATTTACGGTGGAGCTACCTCAACCAGGCCAAAGAGTAAAACTTAAATTTCTCAAAAACTACCTTATACAACTGGGGTTAAAAAGTACTCAGTTGTTTAGAGAAGATCAAAATATATATATTTACAAAGTTTCATATGTTTTCTTACATTTTTTATTAATATTGTTTTTGACGTGAAACTATACTTTTTGAAAAGTGGAAAGCAAGAATTGTGGTGGGGGGATTGATATAGCGTAGCCTGGCGCCATAGGTAATTTCCCCTTATTTTCCCCTATCCATTGTGCGCCTTAAATCAATTGGGTGATATGAAACTTGGTGGAATTTGAAGTGATGTAAATCAAAATGGCGTAATCACCCCTTCCATATTAAAATCACTATTAAAATATTTTATTGATGAAACCCTTATCAACGTATCCAGGTATAATAAAGTTGTAAATTACATATAACAAAACTTTTTTTTACCCAGCAATGACAATCACTAGAAGGACTATCATAGTGACGTCTTTTTAGGTTGTTCCTTTTATAAGTGTCTTAGATTAATACTATAGGAACATCTTCTTGTACTATACCACAGGCTTTATTTTAGTTTGGGTATCAGCTTATTTTAGTTTAAGATAGATGGCGTAATTTGAAATGACGTAAAGTCAAGATGGTGTAAACACGCCCCACACTAAGTGTTTTCATATGTAAATAAAGTTAGCAAAATAAGATTTAATTAATCTGACTCAAAGTGATGGAATCAAGATAGTGTAAATTTGAGATGCTGTATTATAAAAGTATATGTAAATTTTAACTATTTTGTTGTTTATTTTATTTTTTTGTGATTCAAAATCACTAACGCAAAAAACGCCATCTCAAATTAAATTTGAGATGGCGTTTTTTGAGATGCCGCTTTTGAAATGGCGTGTTGTACCCATCTCAATATGATTTAATATTAAGCTTAATAAAAAACTCAATTTAACCTGATTTTTCTTTACTTTTACTAATAAAAATTAGTTTATTTTTATTTGTTTTTACGACGTAAAAGTGTCAATGTCAACACTTTTTAAGCCAAACTTATTTTTAATAACAAAACTGAAGCATCTACAGTAAAAAAATAAGAGCGCATTTAAAAATATTTTTTTATTGAATTATTATATTGAAAAAGACAGTGCGCATATATTTGATTGTTGAAAGGTTCATGTTATAAATATTTATGTGGCACTTATTCCGGCTTTAATATATTAAGTGGATTGGGTGCTAACAGTGATCCAATAATTTAAGCGTAACTTACTATGTAAGTTACTATAGAATTTATTATTAAAAATAATGTTGACACATGTAAATGTCGTTTGTTTGCTTGTGATTATCCCCTGGGGTGGAGTTAAGCAAATTAGAGTGGTGCAATTAAGACTAGATTAATATACCACCTCATATAAAGAATGTCATAGGTGACATTGTTGACACTTAACCCTTTTCAATACTTGAATACCACTTCTTAACAACTTCATATAAGCGCAATGGTAAAATATCATATTACCACCCCAAAATACTATTTTTAATAAAGTAATAAAGAACCTTGATACTTTTTTAACTTATTTTTATATGTTTTTTTAATTTTTATATGTGAACAAAAACACACAGAAAACGGTTAATTTTTTGCTAGCCCGCGTAAATTTAATTAAGTGTACTATGTTTTTTCATAGTAAATTTTCAAAAAAATGTCAACAGTAACAATTTTTGTAATTGACAGTGAGAATTCAGCTTGTTTTACTAATTGCCACTCATAATGTCAACGCTTTTCAGTTCTCACATATAAAACTTTATGTTTTACATAATAAAAACTTCTCATTTTTTGATATGTTGTATTTTTGACTTTGCTCTTTAATATTTTCTAATTTTTAAATTAAAATCTATATATAAATATAATACTTTTGCATATTTCTCTTAACTTTTAATTTTTTGATTTAAAACTTTAATAAAATAAAACTATACAAATAATTTTTAACTTTTAAATGCCAAGAAAAGTCATCTAAGATTTACTTTTTATATATTATGCTTTTTAAGTTGTTTTGTTTGTTTTTTATATACATTGCTTTATTTTAAACCATTTTACTTATTATTTTAGGACAAGAACACTTCCAAACAGCCAAAGGGTACCAAGCGTCCCTCCAAGCCCACCAAAGCCACCAAAAAAAGCCTGTCTTGTCAAAGAAGGCCACCCCCAAACCATCCCCTGAGCCCTCCCCTTAGAAGAGCCCTGCTCACTCCACTGGGGGAGAGGAAACTGATGGTTCTCTTACAGAGCACAGTTTCTACAGCTCGGCTTCTGATGAGGAGCCAACTAAGAAAAAGCGGCAAGGCAAAAAGACTGCTCCCAAGGATAAGTCTCCTGCACATGAGGAGCACCACAACAAGCCCCCTTCTGCTTCCCCACCCCCACCAAACTCCCCCTTTCAAGCTCATCTGGGGATGATTCAAAGCCCCGCCCTGATTACTTTCCTGGCTTCTGCCATGCTCCTGCTGGCCCATGGGACCCTCTGTTGGCCCACAACATCTGCAACATTGATGGCAAATTCAAGGTTCCCTCTTCCTTGCCCAAATACTTCCCAATCATGAGTGTCAAAGGTGGGCCTGCCATGGTGGCCAATGGGTATATCTTCAGCTGCAACAAGGCCAACCGGGGCTTTAAGAGCTGGCATTACACCTGCAATGACTGCTCCTGCCCAGTGCAGCTCAACACTGAGCGCTGGGACCTGGTCCAAACCATAAAGGGCAAGCATACCTGCATCATGCCCAACACTACCATCTCCTGCCTCCTGAAGTGGTATCTGGTGCAGATTATCCCCACCTCCAAAGACCTTTCTGCCACCCAGCTGGCTGTGCTTGCTTGCAAGTACCTGTCCCCTACCAACCTCAAGAGGGTCCCTACTCACACCCAGTTGGTTAAGTTTGTGAGTGATAGGCGTCAAGCCTCCAATCCCCTGGCCAAGAGTGCCACCAACATCAAGGACCTGGTCCTCACAGATGCCCTCAAGAAGACAGAGGATGGTGAGATGTTCCTGCTCCATGACAATGGGCTGGAAGTGGAGGATAGGATTGTAGTCTTTGCCACAACCCAAAACCTGGAGCAGCTGAACACTGCTACCACCTGGCTGTGTGACAGCACATTTGCTACTTGCCCCCTCTCTTTAAGTAGCTTTGGGTCCTGCATGGGCAGTTCAATGACCAGGTTATCCCTCTTGTGTTCTTTCTCCTTCCTGGTGCCAAGACAGAGGTCTATGCCAGAGCCTTCAAGATTGTCCTGGATGCTTTGAGCTCCCTTCCCATCAACCAGCTCCCACCTCCCACCCACACCACAAGGGAAAATCCCTCCTCTGCTGAGAAGGATGAGGCAACCTTAGCCGCTGAGCAGCTAGCTCATGCGCGCTCACTTGGGCCAAAGGTTATAATAATGGACTTTGAGCAGGCTCAGTTCAGAGCCTTCCAGGCCACCTTTGATGGAGAATTCCAGGGCTGCTTCTTCCATTTTTGGCAGGCCCTTGTCAAGAATCTCAAGAGTGAGAAGGACCTTTTTGGTAAGTATCTTAATGATAGTAAGGGGAAGTGCCGCTTTGCCCTGACCCAGTTTGCTGCCTTGGCTTTTGTGCGCCCAGAGCATACTGGGCTTGGCTTTGAGGCCCTCCTGGAGGATGCTTATATCAAGAAGCACTCCATCATCTTCAAAGGCTACCTGGAGTACTTTGAGCGGCAATAGGTGGGCAAGAAGGTGACCACCCGGAGAGGTAAGAGCAGGGCCACTGCCCCTTGGAACTTTCAAGGCGCCTGCCTCAAGGGGGAGACAAAGATCACCTCTAGCCTTGAGGTTTGGCATAAGCACCTGAAGGTGAAGTTTGGGACCAACCCCAAGTTCAACAAGTTCTTCTCCAAGCTACAAGAGGAGCAGGCCTGGACTGTCTCCAAGTTCTGCAACCTGGCCAACTGGGTGGCCCCCAAGAAGAGGAAGTCCAAGTAGCAAGACTACCAGGAGGACGTGCAGAAGGTAGTGAAGAAGAAGTACAAGGTGGCGGAGATAAAGAAGTACCTTGAAGATGTTGCCACTGCTCTTGCTGGTGGCTTTAATTAGCCAAATAAACTTTTCTTTGCTTTGCCTATATATTTTTTACTTTTAAACTTTTAATTTTTTAATTTTTTGGATATTACTAATCTTTTTAGGTATAAATGGTAAGCTTTATGTTTATTTTCAGTATGGTTTAGTAAGAAATATCTTATATTTTGTTAATTATCTTTAAGCTATGAGATATTTTCAGTTATGCTTATATAAAGTATAATAAATTAAATATAGAATTTTCTTATATTTTGTATTTATTATGATATATAAAATATCTTTATTTTTGGTTCATTGTAATTTTAATTTTTATGGAAATAAAAAATAATTTTATAATAAAGAGTGTAAATTACATAGTAAGTTAAAAAATACTTGCTTGTATCTCCTTATTCTTATTACTTATGAAATTTTTTATTGCATTTTTGAGCTCTCTGGGGTCATTTTAGTATAATAATGTATTTTAAAATATTTTATATATATTAAAAATGTTCAGGGTAAAGTGCTTAGTTAATTTAAAAAGTGTCAACATCCAGGAAATGACATTAAGTAAAACCGGGTTGTCACTTTACTATAGTGTTGACATTAAAAGTGTCAACATTAGAAGTGTTGACATGACCACTTTTGACATTTTTAGTGTCAACATGGGAGCTGTTGCCATATTAATGTCCTCAACCCTGGTGAAAACAGCCAGTCTTTGTCCTCCTCTATTGACCCAAACTATAAGCTGACCTTTAAACAATATTTGATCCCAAAACCTCTACCATTGCTGCTTTTCTGACCATTTATAAAACTTCAATGTGTAGGGCTACCAACAAGCTCAAGAAGGAACACATCCTTACCTGCCTCCATCCCACTTGCCAGGAAGTTGTGGTCTTCAAGCTCCCTTCTATTGTCACTTGGGAGGATATGAAGCGCCTCCTTATTGAAGAGTTTGGAGGAGACCTCAGCTTGGAGGTTAAGAAAGATGAATTTATGCACATTGCTTTCAAACCCAAGGAAACCCTGTCTGAGTTTGCAGATTGTTTCTACATTGAAAGCCAGCAGTAATCACTAGTTGACAGTTAACTCCTGGGAAGCCTACACGGCTTGTTCAAATGCTTTGAAGGTGAACCAGCTTCTATGCCTACACTTTAAGGCACATAAGACTTCACTCACTTCCATTAAGAGTATTAAGAAGCTCTTGCAAGATATGCATTTGACACATGGAGGTACGGTGGTGCGTGAGAATAAAGCCAACAATGCTGGGATTACCTCTTGTACGCCACACATTATGACTCTGGGTACTAGTGGGCAGGCTAAGAGACAAGGCTGCCAAAACTGTGGCCAGATTAGACACCACTTGTGTATCTGCACTAATCCCCAATTGGAAGGTTGCAATCCCAAGGAACAGGTGGGAAAAGATAGGTCAGCTTAGAAACAGAGACACTCTCTGCTGACCAATCTCCCCCGTCTCCTCCTGATCCTCCTTCTGATGAGGAAGCTCCCTCCTCTTCTGGCCCAACTATCCTTCATCTGTTTCACAATATCTCCAGTGATTCAGAGCCTTAAGATTCTGATAGTGAAGATTCTGATAGTTATGGCTACTCCATCCTGGCTGTTCTGGAAACCATCTCTGTGCCATACAAACTTTGCTCTGGGAAAACTGCCACCACATCCCGAGTACCTACAAGTGAAGCTAAGTCCATGTTGGCTTGCCCTTACCTAGCCCAAGCCCACCAACCTCCCGTCTTGGTTGACTCTTATGAGGAAGCAGCCAAACTAGCCAAAGCTTTTTTCCACAATGTAACTGTATCTCTCCCATTACAGACTGTGTATAAGGAAATTCCTGTGTTACGGTGTATGCTGGCCAAATGGGAAAAAGAGCTAGAGGCTAGGTAAGACGTGTTGGCAGTCTTGCCTCCCTTTGGGAAAGATAAAACCTGTGTGGAAGTATCAATCCAAAAAGTTAATATCAAAGCCATCTTGGACACGGATTCCCCAGTCAACCTGGTATCTTCCAAGCTAATATAGAAACTTAATTTGGCCCCCAATCTCAACTATACACAGTCATATGACAGAGCTGACATAGCCCAAACTTGAGCCATTGGTGCTTACTCCACTCTACCCATGAGGTTTGGTAAACTCTTTATTACTTCCCCCGCTGTGGTCCTAGAGAACAAAAGCTATGACCTCTTGGTTGGTACTCAATTCCTCCAAGAATATAATGGAATTGTAAACTTACAAGATGGATCCCTTTTGCTTTTGGGATATGAGGTTCCTTTGATTTTTGAGGAACCTCTGCGCCTTCCAGGAAAACATCTTAAAACTTGCGTGCTTGAGTACCCTACAGGTATCTTCTCACTCAAGTATAGGACTCACTCCTCCAACATGTGTACCCCTCCTCCTTCCTGCCCTGCCAAAGAAGGGGTACCCCTGCTAGCGCCAGCTGCTATCACCATCCCCTTGGGCTCACAAGTGGTGATTGATTCCCAGATTTCCTATGAGCTACCTGAAAAGTGCTTCTTGGAGCTTTACTCACTTGAATCCTTAAGTTGTAACAAGCCTTGCCTGTGTCCTGGGATTTTAGACCAAACCCACAAAGAGCCTGTACAATTATTGCTTGCTAACCTGACAGCCCTGCCCATGCAAGTGACCAGAGGCCAGGTTGTAGGTCATGGTTGTATACTTGGAGCAGAACAAGTATCCTCCCTCTACCCCTTTGGAACTTTCAGTGATTTCAACCTACCTGAAGATGATCCTCAAGTTCTCTCCTTGTTCACCGCTGCTGATTTCCCTCAGCTGTCTCCTGTTCAACAAAAAGACGTGTTGGACCTGCTCAATCAGTTCAATGACATCTTTGCCTCTGGACCTACGGACTATGGCCTAGCTAAAAGAGTCATCCATCAGATTGATACTGGGGATGCGCCCCCTTTTTGTGATAAACCATATCTCTGTAGTAGGGTGGAAGAAGCTCAAGTATCTAAAGAACTCAAGCAACTTCTGGACGCTGGGTTACTGGCTCCTTCCCAAAGTCCTTGGGCTTCCCTGTTACTGATCCTCAAGAAGAAAGATGGGGGACACCGCATTGTAATGGACTATTGCTGCCTGAAATCTCTCACTAAAAAGGATTTGTACCCCTTGCCCAGAATTGACAATGCTCTCAGACGGCTGGGTAGTTCCAAGTTTTTTTCTGCCATGGATCTAGCTTTGGGGTACTGGCAGGTTGACTTATCTCCTGAAGATCAAAAAAAGACTGCACTTATTACTTCAGAAGGCCTCTTTGAACCCACTTGTATGCTCCAGGGACTATGCAATGCCCCGGTCACATTTCAACAGGCTATAGACTCCATCCTACAAGACCTAAAGCTCTCTTGTGTCCTCGTATATCTTGATGGCATCACTGTATTCAGAGCTACCTTTACCAACCATTTGGACCATCTCAAGGCTGTCTTCATCAAGATTTGTGAGGCTGGTTTGAAACTCAAACCCTCCAAGTGCTCCTTCTTCAAGGAACAACTTGAGTTCCTAGGGCATGAAGTCACTCAAACTGGAATCTGCCCCATGGATAATAAGGTGGAAGTCATTGACAAGATGCTACCTCCCACAAATCTTTGTGAGGTTCAAGTATTCCTTGGTATGATGGGATACTATCAAAAGTTCATCCCTGACTTTGCTGAACTGAGCAAACCCCTCATCCAACTGCTTCACAATGCCCCCTTTCAATGGGCTGACAGCCAACAACAAGCATTCAAAGCACTGAAGGCCAAGCTCAAGGAGGCTCCTATCTTAGTCTATCCTGATTATGATAAAGAGTTCATCCTGTATACTGACGCTAATGGAGTAGCTGTGGGTGCTATCCTTGCCCAACTTGACAATGAAGGTGTAGATCAACCTGTAGCCTACTCATCAAAGGTCCTTAATAAGCACAAAAAGAACTACAGTGTCACCAAGAAGGAATGTTTGGTAGTGCTGCATGCAGTGAACCTGTTTAGGCATTACATCTATGGAACCCTCTTCATGGTAGTCACCAATCACTCCTCCCTCAAGTGGTTGCAATAGCTAAAGGAACCTGAAGGTCAGCTAGAGTGTTGGGCTCTACGTCTGCAAGGGTATGATTTCACGGTGATACACCGTCCTGGGGCCCAACAGCAGAATGTGAATGTTCTGTCAAGGATGCCAATCCTGGCCATCCATCCCACTGATGCTGATTGACTATACAAGCTAATAGGGTATCCTGACTCTTGGACCACTGAGCCCAAAGACATCCGCTTGGCACTACAGACCCTATCCAAGGACACTATAATTTGTGATAGACAACTCTTCAAAAAGTTTAACAATGCCTACCTATCCTACGTTTGCCCTAGCATGAGGATAGCCATCATCCTCCAAGCTCACATTGATACTGGCCATGGAGGCATAGCCAAGACTCATGACTGGTTGTACAAAAACTTCTACTGGGAAAACATGCGCCTTTTTGATCCCTGATGTCCTTGCCTCCTGTCATTCCTGTCAGCTCCAACGTCCTTGTCCGTCCCAACACCAGTTCAAACTCATCCCTCCAAAGCATGCCTTCCATACGGTGAGTATTGATGCTGTTGGGCCTTTCCCACGGTCTAGGTTAGGATGTTGGTTTATTTTGATTGCTGTAGACCACTTTAGCAAATGGGTTGAAGCCAGAGCAACAAAAGATATAACAGCTAGGACCACAGCTACTTTCTTGCTACAAGACATTTTCTATCAACATGGCTGCCCTCAAGTCCTTCTCTCTGACAATGGTACCTATGGGGTTCCTGTCCGCCAGTCCCCAAGTGTGTCCTGGATTGTAGCCAGGGACCAGCTGGAATGGGTTGTCATTCTCTAGTAAGGGGAAAATGTATCTCAGAAATATGTATAGGGGTCAAAATGGGCTTTTATTCACTCTCAGAAGGAAGATCCCCTTAGAAACCTTCTGGTATACGGCCCAGGGGGGTCAGGAAATAAAATAGATTTGCCAATACTTAGAGTCCTCCAACAACATCTTGGACTCCTTGTAATTAGTCTTGGACTCCTGCATCTAAGTCTTGGACGTTTGCCCCTTAGACTTGAACTCCTGCTCCTCAAATGTGGACTCCAGCACCTTGGAATCAAACTTCCGCGCCACGCTTAGGAACCCGCTCCTTATTCTTGGGCTCCTGCTCCGTTATGTTGGGCTTCAGCTCTAACCAAGCTCCTGATGGTGATCAAAAGGCTTCCAAAACCTCTTGGCAGAAACTCAAGAGACTCAGAAGTGTCCTCTCAAAGACCTAGAACGTCCTCCAAAAAGACCGTCAAAAGACTCCATAACTTTCCAGCCAGCCACCTTCTTATAGTGTCCTTTTCCCAACAGTTCCGCCTTCAAAATGGCTTTCTTCATAAGCTTAAACCATTGCCGCTCACTTTTTACTATAATAACTTAAGCTTACATACTTACTTTCTCAAAAGCTTAAAGTATTATTATACTATTTCCTCGCTTATACTTTAAGCTTTTGGCTTCCAATCAATCATTTTCATCAGAAAACCTGCCAGAACTCAAAAAATGAATGCAGAGCGCGGAAATAGACCATTTCTGAAGTTCCACCAGGATCCAACTATGAAAATCATTTCCACAGCTCAAACCGTTCAAATTGACAACTCTTTGCGCACCAAAGCGTTAACCAGTCCATTATTCCGGCACCATTTCTTCCTACATTCAACCCAAACCCATTTAAATAGTATAATACTATTTAAATTGTTCTTTCTGGACCTCTTCAAAGTTTTCCCCATATATTTACAAATATAGTAAAATCCAAGGAAAACGTCCCACCAAAACAACCTTGTATCCCGCTCTCATAGCAACATACCTTCGTCTATCCTAGGAACTTAATAAATAAATATCTTACCCAAACTTCTATCCACATTCCTTCTTGATTTTCATACTAAACCAAGGCAAAATATTCCACATCTTCTCACTTTGGTAAATCAATTTGGCAAAATCTTGGCTCATTTCTCTGGACCACTAGTTCTTCACCATCATCTTCTGGTCCTCAAGCCAGCTTTCTTCAACAACAGTCACTAAACTTTCACTTGGCCAACATAAGCCCCGCCTGCAAACCACCAAACATGTGGATCATCACAGTACCAACTTCAATGCTTGCCTCATCACCTCCATTGTCAAGGCCATGGTGACTCACCAGTTGTTCTCTGCGCCATATAATCCCTCCACCAATGGAACTGTTGAACAAGCAAACTCCACCCTGGTATCCATCATGAGAAAACTTACGCTCTCTGATGCTGCCAATTGGGACATGTTCCTCCCTGCTGCCCTCTTTGCCTACCGCCTTAGTAGACACCGGGTAACTGGCCAATCCCCTTTTGCCATACTTTATGGACGTGAGGCCACTACCCCCTCAATCTTGGGACTTCCTCTGATTGATTATGATACATCTGCAAATCCTGAGACCCACGTGAAAGACCTAACCAATCATATCATTGACATCCAGGCAACCGCCTACTCCACTGCTTATAAGGTTAAGGCTTTGGAGCTCTCTCTGTCCAATGCTGCTAGAGCCCCCCCTCCCCAAATACCAAGTAGGCAATCTAGTTCTTTACTACCAGAATTGTACAGGTAGTAGGGCCCACAATCTGGATTTCCTATGGTTTGGGCCCTGTTAAGTCACCTTTAAGAAGGGCGCTGAGTACACCGTGAAACTACTGTCTTCTGGACGTCTTTTTGCCCGTGTTCACTCCAAATTCCTTCGCAAGTATCAACTCCCTGTGTCCAATCTTGAGGGGGGAGATGTTGTAAATAACAAAATTAATGCTATTTTGATCTGTCCTTTGAATATTGCTAGTTGCAAAGATTTGGCTGGTTTTGCCTTCAAGTTCGGTAATTCCCTACCTTCTGTAAATGGTTCTGGTTCAATATCCACCCATTCCAGTTTTTTGTACCTGTCTGTGGCTGATCCTGGTATGACCTCATCCCAGCGTGACCCCCTCAGCCACTCTGTTTTCCTATTGAGTGATCACTGTCTCTTGTCAACTATTTAAAGTAGAATCATTAATCCTAATAAAGAGAATTTTATCCATATTTGTGTTGGCTTTTATAATCTTCAAGCTTTTCCTGTCCTTTATGCCAAAAGGACTTTTACACCTCGTTTTCCAGGAAATTAAGGTATGTGACCTTAATTTTGCCCTGAAGGCTAATCCAAGGCTAGTTTTGAACCTCAAATCTTTTGTAATAAAGATTTCCCAATTTTTCCTCCAGGATGTTGTCCCCTGGAGCCAAACACAACAATGCTCAATTGAGCTGTACCCAGACACAATCCCTTTTCCATCTAGTAAATGGCAAATTTTTTCCATCTTAGTTATTATATCTTGTGTGTTTCAAGCCTCTGATTTAATCCCCATCATCATAATAAGTCTTAGATAAGCAATTAAATGAATTATCTACCCCTTTAACAGGGATTAGAACTCACAAAAGTTATTATATAGGGCATTTATTTTATTTTTTTAGGGACATGGTTGTAAGGGTTTTTTCCATAGTCAGCAGAATTCCAGTCTTGTCAGAGAACCAGGAGGCCCCAACGTCATCAAAGACACCCAAAACGTGGAGAAGGACAGAAGACAAACTGTAGGTAAGGTCAGTTACTTTTTCTTTAAAAATTTCTAGAATGTGCAATATTGTGTACTTGGGCAGGAACCAAACCGGACTTCTTCTTGTCCTCTCTTTATTTCTGGTACGTCTTGATATTACATGATATTAATGAAGTCTCAGACAAGGTGGGTGAAGAGATTTCCTAAGTTGAGGGGTAGAACATAGTGATCAAGGTGAATCTTTGGGGCTACAGCCACAGCCAGAGCCACAAACCTCCATTTAGTGTCTTCCAGTGTTGGTTGAATTTTTGTGGGTTTATTTTTATTTATAGAGTAATTTTTAATTAATTTTTCTAATGTTTCAGATTAGACAACTTATTTCAGAATCATCTGACGCCCAATATGAGGAACATATTTTCTTTGGAAGGACTTGGTTACACTGTGGTTTTAGGAATTGCCATAGTACACCTTCATGCTCCTCTGTAAATAAAAAAAGTAGTATAATCTTTTTATTTTTTATTTTTTTATCTTTTTCTATATCTTTACCTGTTGCCCCCTTGACAGGGGCTGCTTCAAAGGTCTTCTCACTTGCAGGTTGCTGGTCATCTTGCGTTTCTTGTTTTTTATGGCTGGGCGTAGCATCAGGCTTGTCAGCAAACAGGGACAAAGGGCAGGCCTGAAATGCCCACTACACAACTGGGGCAATCCTCAACATTTAAACCACAGCAGAGGCCCAGGGTTGCCAAGAACTAATATAGGGAATCACTTTTCAGTGAAACCCAATAGGGTAACATAAGCAAATCCAAGATTACTGTAATTATAAGAGATATAGGAAGACTCCTCAATAGGCTTGCTCATCTGGTCAACAGCTGGCTGGCACAGAGGAAACACATGCACAAGAGAGAAAGGCTGTGAGAGAAAGGGGCTGAACTAACTAAGTTTGGCTCTCATCCTGGAGGGAAGGATCCACCAGGACACCATCTAGTGAAAAACTGGTATGGCTACTTGAAGTGGTGTCCACAAAGAGGATGCAGACAGATAGTTGGGGAAAGTAGGAATCTAAACCCATCAAGATATTCCTGCCAAGCAACCACAGAGCGCGCTTGGGTGCAGGCTCTTAGATACCCAAACCTTCTTCTTAGACCTGAGCAACTGGGGCCTCTGAGGGGAGAGGCATTGGGGAAGTCAAGCTTGGGGACATTGAGGGGGCTAATTTGAGGGCAGAAAACTCAAGGTCATCACAGGTGAGACTTCTCACAACGTTCTCATTGGTAACAAGAATATCCTGAGCCTGTCCAGGGAGGTCTTCAAACATATGCATAAATTTTCTAGGGTTGCTCCTTAAATGGTGAAATGAATGAGAAACACAACTCCAAAGAACAGGAGAAGTACTCCATATTATCACCAAGGCAAGGGCCAGAATAAAGGCCAAAAACTTCAGTAAAGAGGCCAGAATTTGCAAACAGGGAGGGAAAGCACAATAAAAACAATTCTTGGGCTTTCTGAGGCAAAACTGGACAAATTAAGAAATTCTGGCAGTAAGGAATCTGCAGGAAGAGTTCAAAGTCAAGGAGACAGCAGCCACAAGCTATATTCCTTGGTAAAGAGCAGGAGGAGCTACTTAAAGCATATATAGAATTAAAGAGACAGTGAAGCAAACAGGAGACAAATTGAACTTAAAGCAAGTATATATAAAGACTACAATACTAAATTTAGTATTTGAACTAGGTTTTCAAAAGCAAGAGAGGTAAGCAGGTTTGATAATACAAACTTTAACTCTAGGGGCTCCAAAAGAGACACCAAGAACCAGGATAAGTCTGGGAAGGTAAGAAATGATAAAGCAATCACTAAAAAAGCCAGAGAACAAGGAGGACCAGGAAAAGGCCCCAAAGTCAAAACTTAAAATTTAGATAGTTTAAAACTTTAATTGATAGAATGAGCAAGCAGGGGATCAAAAGTCCCCTGTCTTGCTTTAAGGGACATAATTCAAAATTGAAAGTGTTGTAACTGTGCTGTTTTAGCAGAGTTACAAGGGGAAAATGTTTAGAAACTAGATGATAATCTTTATTGAGAGATAGTGATTATATAGTTGATGTGAATCAATGGATAACAGGAACATGATTGTGTTGATCACACAGCTGGATGGTGAAGGGGGTAGCTTGATCCTGATAATAAATCAAGTGCCAAAACAAGGTATCCACCATAAGGGATCATCAATTGTTCATATTGTTGGATTTGGAAATTCAAGTTGACTTCCTAGTCTGGATTCAAGTGACTGGATAATTAGATTGTGGGTCACAAACCTGCTTACTTAGAACCTTGCTGGAGGATCAAGTCTTCTGTTTTAACACCCCTTGGCTGAAGATTGGCCTCCTCTGGGGGCAGGTTGTCAGGAGCCCGGGCACCATACTGGACTAACTGTTGTTCTGTGGTGGGTAGGACAATCTCACATTGTTTCTGTCTTGCCTTGCAGAGTCTCAGGAAATCATGGTGGAGAACCTTATCTTGTTTACATTTCCCAAGTCCCTGCACAAGGTAAGTGTTGTTTTTTGTTTACCTTTGGGATGATTGCCGGGCCTACTTTCTCTGGTTGTAGTTTACTTTTGTTGATGTTCATGACCCAAACTTTGTTGCCAACCTCATGTCTATTTTAGATGGGGCAAATGTCTTTTGAAAAAGTTTTTATTCTCTTTCTGATTGATTGCTGTTGGCTTGCATGACCTGGGGGTCTGAGCATGATGGAACCTTGCTTGGTATTTCCAGCTTGGGTCTTGATAATGCTTGCATGATAATGTGCTGTGTGCCATAAACTAAATCAAATTGTCTTTTCCTGGTGGATCTTTTCACACATGTCTGGCATAAAAACAATGCAGTTGGTAGCTGCTTGTATTATTACTAAGGTCTCCTGGTGGTGAGCTTGGCCAAGGCTTGCACAAGGCTATCATTTAGCTCATTTCACACATTCATTGGCCTGAGGATGATAAGGTGTTGTCACTGTGTGCTGGACCCCATTCTTGGTGAGGTATACTTTGGTATCCTCAGAGGTCAATTCTTTGCCTCTTTCTGTTACCAGGAGTTCTGGCTTTCCAAACTTGCTGATGGATTCTTTCCCTATGAACTGCCACAAGTCATTGGCTGTATGTGTTTTTACTGCTTGTGCCACTGGCCATTGTGTGGCAAAGTCTATTACAGTAATGTTGTACTTCTTCTCATTATGTTTTCCTGGAATGATTCCTACAATGTTAAGAGCTCACATCTTGAAGGTTAGTTGCATGTGGATAGGTAGTACTGACTTAGGCAGAGTTTTGCTCTTTGAAAATTTCTCACATACTTCACATTGGTCCAAAACTTCCTGAATGTCTGGGTACAGGGTTGAACAGCATGTGTTATGTTTGAGGAATTCATAGAAGTTGTGGCTTTTTGTGTTCCCAAGGTCTCTATGGCAATTTAGGATGGTATCAACTTGCTAGTGTGTGGGAACATAAGGGATGATGGTTGCATCAGACATCTTTTGATGTAGGGTCCTATGCATGTCTGAAAATAAATGCTTGTTCTTAATGACTGTTTCCCTTGTTATGTCTGTAGTGCCAGGGGTGAAACCTTTTTCCTTTGTCTGAAGTACCAAGAGGGGCCAGTCTAGGTTGAGCCCATTCTCTCCTCTTATGGCTCAGACGTACAGGTGTGAGAGTGCATCTGCCATGGTGAGCTCTGGACCAGGCTTGTATTGTATGAGCATGTTGAATCTCTCCAAGAGTTTCATCCAGAAGGCCTGACTGTTATGCCCTGCCCCAAAGGACAGGCTTATTAACTAAGTTAAATTCTATTTTGAGCTTAAGTTCAAGTAGATCATTATTAGTCATTTTTAAATCAAACTTACCTTGTTCTTTTTGCTTGCCTTGGGTTTGTTTTTGCTTCTGCTCTTGGGTTTGCTTTGCTTTTGCTCCTGTATGTATGTGCCTTGATTTATTTTCCTTTATAATTCCTATTTTAATATAGGTTTCTTTCTTTTATTTATCTTTTGCTTACGCAACTGCTGTTCTCTTCCCCTACAGTATGCAGATCTTTGACTTGCTGTTGCCAGAAGTTTCCCCACTACCATGTGTTCTCCCTTTGCCCATCAAACCCAGCTGCCAAGAAACTCCTTGTCAATAAAGATCTTCTCCAGGGCTTGGCTTTTCATGCCATATAAATAAAGACACCAGATAAGTAAGCTTTTTAAGCTGAAATTCTAAGTGGTTTCCCCAATCACCATTCACAGGTTTTTTCTACTTCAATTTTATATTTTCATTTTCAAATTCTAACTTCAAAATTTACTTAGGTTATCATCTTTTTTAAAAGAAGCTTAGATTTAGAATAGATATGTTGTTAGGTCTAAATTTGCTTTCAGAGTTTAAACAGCTAGTATAATTAGAATGAAGATAGCCAGACAACAAGCATTTAGCTTGTTGTCACCATTTTTTAACATTAGGGATAACTTGACTAGTTTTATGTTGAGATATTCCCATGGGGAATATCCTGACGTAGATATACCTTTGGTTACAAACAAATCTTTATTTAACACCTTATTTTATATAGTTTGTTTATGATTAGTTAACTCTATGACACCTTTTGTGTCTAATCATAAGCTTTTGGCAGGTCTCTTAAAAATACTTCTGCAAACTGTGCCTACTTTCCTATATCTTTTAAACTTAAATCTAAATGCTTTACACAGCATAGTTTATAATCTTGCGCCTTATTGGGCAAGACCTTACATTGACGGCAGGATAGGTTTGCTTGGGGTTGAAATATATGAGTGACTTGTGGTTGGTCAACACCGTGAATTATTCCTGTTGTTCCAGGTAGCAACACCATTTGACTAGGCAGTGCACTATTTCCAATAACTCCTTGTCATATATAGGGTATCATTACTTGCTGTCTACCAGTTGCTGTGATTTGCAGGCTACTGTTAGAAAGTTATCATTATTGTTTTTGGTTTGTAGTACTCCCCCAATGGATGTGTCTGAAGCGTCGGTTTCCATTTGGTATTCCCCATCATGTTTAGGGTACTATAGGATAGGTGCTGTTGTGAGTTTCTCTTTTGAGACGTCTAAAGCAAAGTTCTAGTTGGGGGTAATATAAACTTGAATTTGGCGCCAGTTATGGCTGACAGGGGCGCAGTCAGCGCGCCACAGTTGGGTATAAAACAACATACATAGGCAACCATTCCTAAGAATATGCGGAGTTCCAACTTGTCTTTGGGCGTAGCATTTTGAAGATGGCCTGGATGTTCTGACTGTTGGGTTTAATGCCATATTTTGAGACTATGTTTCCTAGGAAGTGCAGCTGTTCACAGAAGAACTGGCATTTGGAGGGCTTGGCTAGCAGCTTTTGTTGTTACAAGGTAGCAAAGACTGCCTCTAAGTCCTTGTGGTACTGCTCTACCAAGGGGCTATAGACAATGATGTCATCTAGGTAGACTAGGGCATGCTTGCTTATGTATGGAGAAAACACCTTGTTCATGAAGATCACAAAAGTTGACAGGGCGTTTGTCATACCAAAATTGAGCACCACACATTTGTATGAGCTATATTTAATGTGGAAGGCAGTTTTAGAAATGTCTTCCTCTTTGATACAGATCGGGTTGTAGCCTGCAGTTAAGTTGATCTTAAAGAAGACTGTGGCGCCGCCCAGGGCATCAAAGAGGTCTTCACTGAGTGGTAGTGGGTAACAATTTTTGATGGTAACTTCATTTAGGGCTCATTAATCTGTGACTAAGCGCACAGTGTCATCCTTCTTAGCCACAAAGAAGACAGCGGCTCCAAAGGGGGATTGTGAGGGGCGGATAAGTCCTTTCTCCAAGGCCTCCTTAAGGTAGGCACGTAGGGTGTTGTCTTAATTTGGGGTCAAGCAATAGATGGGTGTGCTTTGGGTACAGCTCCCTTGAGTTAATGAAATGTTGGATGTGTTTTTCCAGGGGTAACCTGAGTAGTGCTTCCTTGAAGATTTCTGGGTGACAAGCAACAATTTTGCAATCCTGAGACATAGTGGTGTCCTGGTGATCTTTGAAGTGTATGATCTAGTACTGGCAGGAGTCCCAGTCAATGGTCTTGAGGTTCTCTTTTTCATTCAGGGTTTCTGTAATGCGTACAAAGAAATTGGTGCTTAGAAGTTTTCCCACTGAGTTGGGGTATATCTGGTGGTCAACTAGAGCGGTTGGCTGGGTGAGAGTCTTTGGGTCTCTCTTGTTTCCTGGTTTGTGCTTTGTGGAGATTATTGGACATTTGCTCTGCTTTCTCTGCTTTGCAATACAGGCTCTATAAATTGGTCACTTGGTCCAAGTTCATGTACCTCATTACGTGCAACTTGAGGGTGTTGTAGTACATGAGGTGTATGGCTGGGGTGTCAAAAGCCATGTCAGAGGGTGCACGTAGACGGGGTTCCTTGTAGACACAGTTAAGCTCTTTCACAGTGCTCATCTGGGTTAAGTTCTTTACTTGGGGTATGATCATGAGCACTGTGTCCTTAAGCACAAACCTTGCCAATAAGTCTTGTTTGAACATATCCCAGTCCTTCTTGGCGTGTTCCTCATGCCACTTGTTGCACCATGTGCCAGCGTTGTGGGTCAGGCAGATGGAGATTTCTGCAATCCAAAATCACTGTGGGCATTCCATCTGGGCCAGTTTGCTCTGGGTGGACTGGATCCATGTGGCAGCATTGTAGTTGTTAGCCCCAGCAAAAGGTTCCAAGGCAGCGCTTGGCAGTCTTTGGGCTACGTAGGTGGCCATGGCATTTTTGTTGGTTGGTTGCAGAATAGAAGAGGGAGCCTGAAAGAACCCTTGTGCAGACATGGCATTGAAGGCAGGTAGTGGAGTCACCGTGTTCTGGTACAGGACAAAGCTGTCAGGTATCTTGGTACCAGGGGTGTACGGGGTCCAGCCCAGCAGGAAGCCAGACATAATTCTGTCAAGGATTTGTTGGCCGTAGCACGTGTGGGCAACAGGCGGAATTTTTCAAAATAAGGTAGGATGGACAACCTACCTGTGCTACCAATGTTGTAACTGTGCTGTTTTAACAGAGTTACAAGGGGGAAATATTTAGAAGCTAGATAATAATCTTTATTGAGAGATAGTGATTATATAGTCATTGTGAATCAAGGATAACAGGAACATGATTGTGTTGATCACACAGTGGGATGGTGAAGGGGGTAGCTTGATCCTGATAATAAATCAAGTGCCAAAACAAGGTATCCACTGTAAGGGATCATCATTTGTTCAAGTTGTTGGATTTGGAAATTTGAGTTGACTTCCTT
Source organism: Entomophthora muscae (assembly GCA_014839935.2). Lineage (NCBI taxonomy): Eukaryota > Fungi > Entomophthoromycota > Entomophthoromycetes > Entomophthorales > Entomophthoraceae > Entomophthora > Entomophthora muscae. The sequence continues at coordinate 71,082 of QTSX02002234.1, forward strand.
GTCTGGCTTCAAGTGACTGGATAATTGAATTGCAGGTTGAAAACCCACTTACTTGGAACCTTACTGGTGGGTCAAGCCTGCTGTTTCAACATGAATATAGAATAATATATAGTTTCATGACAAGCCACATGCTGTCCATGTACGTCATGGGGGTCATGGGGCTTATCTAAGTAATGTTCCTCTTGAGTCATGAGGCTTATTCAAGTTGTGTTCCATTTAGGATCTGGATTGGGTGATCCCTGTCATAGATGGTTGACTGATAATAGTGCCACCAGTTTACTGGCTGGCTGGTGAACTATTTGGTGAGCCATTTGGTGATCTGCTTGGGGTGTTAATTCCCCGAGAGGGGAGTAATCAAAGATGTTGCAACATCTCCCCCTGGGGTGCTGGAAGGCGGAGCCTTGGGAATTTTCTTAAGAGTGTCAGGGATGCTTGCTTGGTACTGATCCAGTTTGGCATTGGGAAAAGGGAGTATGGAGTTTTTTTGGGCTGTTCTTGCTTTGCAAAGGTGTAGTTGGTTGTGATGCATATGTTTCAGTTCAGTCCAAGCTCTAATTTCTTTGATGAGGTAGGTGTTATTGGGCTTGACTTCCATGAAAATACCTGGTCCACATAATCCTGGGTTTAATTTGTGTTGGTTGTTGTTGAAAACCCAGATTTTGTCCCTGACCTTGAATCTCTCTTGTTGCAATGGGATTGCTTCCCTTTTTCCTTTGGTGTTCCATTTCCTCTTGGTCTTTTCTGGATTGTAATACATTGGGCTCCCTGTTGTCTGGCACTTTTTTGAGCAGAGGTAACTGTGGTCCAGTGGATGTACTAACAAGAGCAGGCTTTTGTCCATAAACAAGCTCATAAGGGCTTTTGTCTGTATTGCAGTTAACTTGTGTTCTACAGATCATGAGCTCTGTTGGGAGAATGTTGACCCAGGCCTTTGGATTGTTAGCAGATAGCTTACTGAGGGCTTCTAAAAGTGTTATGTTTAGTTGTTCTACTTGTCCATTTGCTTTAGAGTGATATGGGCTGGCTGTGATGTGTTTTATTCCGTTCTTGGCAAGATAGATGTTGGTGTCAATAGCTTTAAGTTCAGTGCATCTATCTTTGATCAGGAGGTCAGGTTTCCCAAACTTTGCTATGATCTCTTTGCCAATGAATTGTCTCACATCATTGCCTTTGTGTTCTTTTGTAGCTTGTGCCACAGGCCACCTGGTCATGTAGTTGATAGCTGTTATGATTTACTTTTTGCCCTTGTTTTTTCCAGGCATTGGTCCCACAATATCCAGTGACCATACCTTGAAGGGTTGTGTGATGGATAAGGGTACTACTGACTTGGGTGGAGCTTTGGTTTGTGTGTACTTCTCACAGACCTTGCATAGTTCCAGTTCCTCTCTGATATCATCTAGCATGTTGGGCTACCAGTAGCGTGTCTTGAGGTATTCATGCAAGTTTCTGCTGTGGGTGTGTCCCAGGTCTCTGTGATATTGGATTATTGTGTCAATATTTTTTGTTGACGGGATGTAGGCTACAGTGTCACTATTTGAAAGTATTTAGTGTAGTGTACTATATACGTTTTGAAAAGGTGTTTGTTCTTAAGGACCTTCTCTTGGATGTCCATTGGGATGCCAGATGGGAAGTCTTCCTGGAGATTCCCCATGATTAACATGAGTCAGTTGGGGTTGCCATCAGCGCAGAGGACATATTTGCTGTATAGCCTTGACAGGACATCTGCAGTAAGCATTTCCTTGCCTGGCTTATATTCAATTTTCATGGGGTATCTCTGTATGAGATTCATCCATTCTACTTGTCTTCTTGATAAGTGTTGTTGTGTTTTGAAGAATATCAGCAACTTGTGGTTGGTGAGTACTTTAAAGGTCTGGGCTCCTTTCAGATAGCATTGCCACTTCATGAGGCAGTGTATGATAGCTACCAACTCCTTGTTGTGTATGGGATATCTTTTTTTGCTGTCCAATAACTTCCTTGATTCATATGCCACTGGAAGGAAGTCTTTTTCTGCTGTTTGGATATAGAGTACTCCTCCTATGGCATAATCAGAAGCATATGTTTCTAGCTTTTAGACTCCCTTGCAATTTGGGTATTAGAGGATAGGGGCAGTGACCATGTGTTCCTTCACTTGATGGAAGTGTTGATCACGTAGCAGTGTCCAGACAAACTTGGCTGTTTTGCCTGTAATGGCAGACAGGGAGGCTGTTAGGGCACCCCAATCAGGGATGAACCTTCTTATGTAGGCTACCATTCCAAGGAAGGTATGAAGTTCACTCTTATTTCTTGGGGCTGGCATCTCAGTTATGGTGTGTATCTTTTCTGGGCCTGGTTTGATTCTGTCCTTGCCAATAATGTGACTAAGTAATGGAATTTCCGCCAAGAAAAATTTGCACTTTGATGGTTTTGCAACCAATTGGTTCTCTTCAAGGGTGCAGAGAACCAGGTAGATGTCTTCCCAGTGTTGTTCCAGGTTGGGACTGTAAATGATGGTGTTATCCAGGTAGATAATTGCTTGTTTTTCAATGTGTTTCTTGAAAACTTTGTTCATGAAGGTCACAAAGGTACTGGAAGTGTTTCTCATGCCAAAGTTTAGAACAACACATTCAAAGGATCTGTACTTAGTTCTAAATGCAGTCTTTGGAATATCTTCAGGTTTCACAAAAATTTGGTGGTAACCTGCTGTCAAATCAATTTTTGTGAAGATTTGGGACCCCCCCAGGGAGTCAAAAAGGTCTTCAATTAGGGGCAGGGGATACCTGTTCTTAATTGTGACCTTGTTGAGCGCTCTGTAGTTGGTGACCAGGCAGAGTTCTCCATCTTTCTTTGCCACAAAGAAGACAGCAGCATCAAAAGGTGACTTTGATGGTTGTATGAGTCCCTTTTTTAGTGCTTTGTCAAGGTAAGCTTTTAGGGTGTTGTCTTCTTGTGGTGTAAGGCAGTAGATAGGTTGTGCTTTAGGTACACTCCCTTTGAGGTCAATTTTGTGTTGTATGCTGCAGTCAGGAGGTAGTCCTGGTAGCGTTTCTTGGAAGACAGCGGGAACTTGTTAACTAGCTGGTCTCAGATGTGGTCCTTTTCATGCCAAGTCTCTGTATTTTTAAATTGGATGACCTTGTATGTGCAGTTACTCCAATTGATTTTGCTAGGGTTGGTTTCCTCTTCTGTTCCCGAGATTTTAACAAATACATGGTCCCTCATAAGTGTATCAAGGTGGGTTGGGTAAAAATGATGATGTATCTCTCATTGTTGTATGGTGAGGGTAGCACTATCCCAGTCAATGTGAGATTAGGTCTTTCTCATCCAGTCCAGGCCAATTATAACGTCATACTTGGGAATTGATATAATTGGGCCACTGAGCATGGTTTGCATGTCTCTGATTTGGGCGCGGAAAGGTTTTTCCTCTTGAGTGAGTGGTGTGCTTCTATTATCTGCCATGATGACTCTCCAGATATTGCTTCAGGTGGTAGGTAGTCTCATGAGGTCAGCAAATTTATTGTCAACTAGGGATTGGTCTTCTTCAGTGTTGAACAATGCTGTGCCTTGATACATGCAAAAGCAGAAAGTATAAGTGAGGAGTTTATTTCTAGTTTGGGCAGCAAACAGTTGATGGTTGCTGGAGGGTACTTGGATCATGGTGATTGAATCCACGCCCTGGTCCCTGCATGAGTCTTGTAAAGTGGGGGAGGACAGCTCACCTAAGCACTCCCCTGAGCTTTTCTCTCCTCATTGGTGTCTTTGGTGCTTGCCTGATTGGCTTGAGCAGTGTGATTCTTGGTTTGAGGATGGGTTTTATTGCTTCAGTTATTCTGCTTATTAGGGCAGGAGACCTTTTTTACTGTGGGACTCTCTTTTTGTTTTTTGTTGCATGTAAGTTGTCAGACTTTTGGGCTGTGTGTTTCTCTTCCAAGAATAAATCTTGGAGATTGTTGCAGCAGGTCATGTCAAACTGGCATCTAATTTATGTGGGGATGCCATTGTAGAAGTCCAAATGTGGCCCAGGTTCATCAAAGTTGATGGTGTTGGGTGTGCGGTCATGTAGGTCTTTGTATGCAGCAATGTACTACTCAATTTTTCCTGTTGTCTTGAAGGTTTGAAGCTCTGTTATGATTACTATGTCTGAATCCTTCATGGAGAACTTTTCAAGGAATGTGCTCTTGAATAGCTCCCAGTTTTCCTTCTGGTAAGGGTGTTGGGCTAGCCATCTGCTTACAAAATGTGATGTGGTTCCTGTAATGCAAAGGGCAATTTCACTGGCCCAGAGTCTTTGGGGGTAGTCCACTTGATTGAATTTGCTTTGTGTACTGTTGATCCAAAGAGAGGCGTTTTCCCGGTGTAGTCCTGCAAAAGAGCCAATTTTGGCTGTACACAGGCGCTGGAATACAATATTAGGTATTTCAGGCTTCTGTGGTCCTATTGTGGTTGGTGCTGTGGGTAACAGTCTTTGGGCTTTGAGAGCTTTGTACTGGTTGATGGGTACACAGATGTTATTGTAGATGACAAGGCCTGGGGGAACGTCTTGTCCTACTTTGTAATCTCTCCAGCCGTTAGGGAGTGACATTGTTTGGGTTCTTTTCTTGGGAGGAATTTTTCCTTTAAGTTGGGTAGGTATGGATAACCTACCTGTGCTACCACTGTCAAGTTTATACTTCTGGGAAGTATAATAAAAAATAAAGGGGAAGATTAAGAAGAGAATGATACTTTATTAGATATGAATATAGGATATTATATAGTATCATGACAAGCCACATGCCATCCATGTACGTTATGGAGATCATGGGGCTTATCTAATTAATGTTCCTCTTGGGTCATGAGGCTTATTCAAGTTGTGTTCCATTTAGGATCTGGATTGGGTGATCCCTGTCATAGATGGTTGACTGATAATGGTGCCATCAGTTTACTGGCTGGCCAGTGAACCATTTGGTGAGCCATTTGATGATCTACTTGGGGTGTTAATTCCCTGAGAGGGAGTAATTGAAGATATTGCGACAATAGGTATTTGTATGGCCCATTCTGGGCCCTGACATTTGTAAATCTTTTAATTGCTCAAACATCTCTGGATTCTTAACCCACACCTCCACTGCTGTGAACCCCTGTGACTTGAACTGTAGGTCTGCAAGTAAATCTTTCTGAATTTTAAAGAGCCTGGCTAAAAGTTTGTCTGTAGTATTAGGTATCTTATTTTTTAATGCCTTCACTATAAGTTTATTTGATTTTTCCCTTCTAGGACCACCTTCTTTAGCTTGTCCTTCACCTTTTGATTTACCTCCTTAATCTTGGCCACCATTGCATCAGCTCATTGAACAATGCTTTCAATTCTTTCATGTTCTTCTTGTAATCCCCCATCCCCCTTTATATCAATGATGTGGTGACACTATGAGGAAGCAAGATAAAGAGAAGAAGTGACAATTTTATTGAATATTGGGTGGTGGGTTTATAAGGCAATTGTAGAAGATAAAGAGGATCAGGATGCTTTTGGATGCTTATGAGGGAAGCTGGAAGGTATTCTGGAAGTAGGGCAAGTAGGGAATGTTGGCAATCATACAATAGCCATATTTGGATTGTCAGAATTTCCGAACTTAACACAAGTATCTCAGTAAACTAATGCATCGTTATTTGACAGTTAGGAAATTAACATTGAAGGACTTTTGAACCTTGTATAGTAATATATGTATCATAAATATGTCTAAGATTTGTTGGTTGCTATTCTTTTAAATTTATGTTTTAACCCCTATCTATTTATAAAAAGCTAAGCTAAAACGATTGCTAGTTCAAATCTGATGTTGTTGAGGTATCAAAAAGCAGTAGCTATTATGTTAATTAATATAAGCTTTTGAATCTGAAGGTTAAGTTTCTATTGTTTGAGAATGCTAGAAACAACTCTTGCTAAATGGATCCTCAGACTGTAACAGTTGAAGATTGATATGTCATAGGGTACCCTTAACATTAGTTGCTGTAAATGTTTCAAATTAAAGTGGGGCTAGATCATAGTTTAGTTTGAACACTGGTAAAGAATCTGTTGTGATAATTGGCTTTTTGTCATCTATATTTATAGCAAAGCTTAGCCTGTATTATACCTAGTGTTACTACATTTAAAACAAAGCAGGGCTTAAGGCAAATTGTTTTTTGAGTTAAACTTGTAACACTAAACAATGATCTAGAAGTGCTTATGTATGCAAAGATAATGCTTACTTGCTAATTATTTAGGCACAACAGGTGATTAATGACTGCTTTTAGCTTCAAACTAAAGCTTCTATTTGAATTGATGTTGTGAACATTTAGGAGTCTTAGAGATAAATAACTGTATGCTGAAAGATCAATGTAAACTTAAGATATTGGTCTAGGACATTGAAACCTGAAGCCAAACTGTGGAGTGTTTAGACAGTCAACAAAGACTGTACTCAAACAAACCATATGAACAGCTAGGGCTTTTGATTCTCATCTGGACCATGTAAATTCTAATCAGAGTATACAACTTTATTCAAGTTAGATGTGTACTAAAAACCTTCTAGGTGACTAGGATATATTTGAGCCTTGATTAGCCAACATCTAAATCAATTGTGTGGTATAAACTATAGCCATACACTAGTATTTTGGTTGATAGTTACTTTTATGCATAAAAGGTATGTCTTAAACTTACAATTTTTAAATATAAAAAGGACAATCCTCCTAGAAATCTTTTTTCTACTCTCCATTGTGGCATCTTATTATGACTAAGGTTTGGAATTGAGAAAGTTTTGATTCATGAATTTTTAGATGTACTTGTTTTAGGCTTAACCTTATGATTCTAGCAAACGAAATACAGGAACTTCATCAGCTTGGTTTGTTTTAGCCAAAAAGCGAGGTAACGGAACGATTAATAAATCCTCCAACAAGACCTCCAGTAGATCCAAATAGAGAGGACTCAAGCCCTTGATTCTGACCTGCTTTTTGTTTTGCAAATTTATCGCACTTGTAGTACCCAACAAGATTTGAGATCGAGAGCATCAAGGCAAAGGCAACAATGAGTAGCCATTGAAAATTAGTCTTGATCAAAGCAATCAAGGCTAAAAAACCCCATATTATAGGAGTGGCGTACAAGGAGACCCAAAAAATCTTAGCATCAATTACATTTGACTCAAATGTAGCCTAGAGTAATTTTTAGAATTAAGGTAAACAAGAACCAATATTTAAATATACTAGCGTGACACCTCATATATAACTATCTTTTTCAAGGGATCACCAAAAGTGATGAGGCTCAAGTTGATTAATTTTACTTACGTCTCTTGATTCAAAGTACCATTGAGAATCACCGAATGGGTCCACTTCATTCCACCATCTAAGTCCTACCAAATACCTTCCTGAAACATTCTTGACTATCCAAAAGTCAAAAGCCAGTGCTAAAGCTGAAATTACAAAGACAAAGACAAAATTATTCACAAAAAAGTTGATGACCAGGTAGATCAAAATAGCGATGGTGCGGAAAAAGAAATGAACCAACAGAATTTTTGGATGGCTATTGAATAGTTAATACTAGCAAACAACTGATCAAACCTCGAATTCTTTAACATCTGGCTCACAGCTCCAGTCGATGTCTCATTTTGGGCATTATTATTACTATATGTTGGGGGAGGGGCACTGCTAGTCCCTTCCATATTGATCGATACATTATCAGGCACGATTTCATTTTTTGCTTTGTCCCATTGGACTAGCATTGGAGAGGAGATTATCATTATCTCTAGATGACTAAGGAAATGTTTAATTTCATAAGTTTATTTACTCTTCATACCATCTTGAAAGACTTGTTTTTGAAAACCTTAACACTTTAAGTATATATGAGCCTTGACCAAAGGTGCTTGAAATTGGTATGAGTTGTAAGCTAATTAACCATCGACCCGTCACAGGGTTGGCTTTGTTTTTGAAAGTTCCAGTTAGGGCTGCTTCGGCTTGCTTCTAGTCCTTGGCCATTTGTATCAAAAAGCTATTTAAATGTTCAAATATTGTGTAATCACCGTTTTGACTGTAGCGGCCAAAAGCCGAAAGCTAGCTAGGCTGGGCCGAAGCAGCCCTAGTTCCATTAAAGGCTACGTCTGGACGATTTTGTTATTTATCGTAGTGTGATAGGTTAACCTCGAATTCGACGAATTCAAATAAATTGGTTAACATTCTCTGTTAGCTAAAAAAGTGAATTTAGCTCACTTCAAATAAACTGCACTTTATCATCTTCCTTTTGTTTCTGGGATTCTTGTAGTTCACTGCTACAAAATTTTGGAGGGCACATATATCCCTTCCTCATGTTTCTCTGCAGTTGTTGTTTGTTGCTATTGCTGCGATCTGGTAATAATGGCACCCCCTCCTGTTGCCAAGCCTGCAGAGGCTTCCTCTACTTCCTCTTCTAGTGTAATTCCCTCCTCTAATCTCCTCCTCTGGCTATTCATTCTGAACCTCTTACATCCATTAAGCTTGGCCTTCTCTGTCAGGGTACCAGGTCCAGCGAGATGCTTTGTCAGGCAGCAGGGCAGGCTTGTGGACTAGTAGACATGACTCACCACAGGATGAATGCTAACTTAATAATGTAAGAAAACAAACAATCCAAAATAGACCAGATGCTCACAGAGTGCATCATCGAGTCTATTAACCCCGTGAGGGTTATGTAGATGATCCCAATTAGTTGACTGGATAGGTCTTCTGTGGGAAGGCTTATATAAGGCAGGTGGCTGCACTTAGGGATGAGAGGTGGCTCCATGGGCACCAGGTATGCAGACATGTAACTATATTTGCTACTAAAAGCCTGTAGTTGAATGGTTTACCAAACCCCTTCACTGTTTACTCAGTCTAGTTTTCTTGCCTGGGCTTGATGATTCACCAAAGGCAAGGTTTTCAGAGTAAAGTCTTTGTAGTCCAGGTTGGTAGGGTACTTGGTAAAATGTACAGGTTTGTATGGAAAGCCCATTGGTCTATAACAGGTGGGCTACAGGTCTTCAAGTGGGTTGGCTTGGCTTGGCTATTGGTAGGGATAGTAGGCCAGAGAAATAGTATGCAGATGATAAAAGGCTAGAATAAGATCAGGCTAAGTTATGTGAAATAATGATTTATTTCACTTTTATTTCAAAATGACAATAAGTCCTGGTCCTGGGGCTAAGAGGTTGATATACCCTTTTTCCAGTCCCCACTTCATTGGGCTTAGCCTTTACATGTCTGGTTGGGTCAACCATGGGTTTTAAAGTGGTAGAATGAAGCTTGAAAATGGAGGCACATATTGGCTACTTCTTCAGGATGGTGCTTATAATATTTATGTTCTACTACACAGTTCCCAAGGGCAGGTTTTCTGATAGTTCTTCAGTTTAATTTCTTAGAGATGAGCTGTTGCTCATTAGAGGTTCTTCCTTCAGGGTTGGCCAAGGAGCTAATAACAATAGGGAAAGCTACTACCACAGCATAAGACATTAGGTCACATGTTGACCTGGTGCCTTTGATGTTATCAACCGGCTTAGTCAAGATCTCACTGTCAAGGGTTTGAGGGTTGTTGGTATTTTTTAACAATCTTTTGAGCCTGTTGCATTTGGATGTAGGATGCAAAAACAATGGTCCACTGGGATTTTGATTGGGTGAGCAGGTGCCAAGTCAGTTGTCCCAACCATAGGCTTGTTGCACAAAGGTTTGTCACTCCTAGTATTGCAACTAAACTAATTATAGTCATCCATTTGATCTGGGAAAGACAAAAGTCCAAGGGAAGGGCAGAGAAAGATTTGGAATCATATAATGTCAAAACTGCAGGTTCAAATCCCAGCAAGGCTTTTCACAAACAACCTCTTGGCCCTTGAATTGACTATCCTGGCACACATATCCAAAAGCAGAAGTCAACTTGATTTGACAAACAGGGAAACTTGAACCAGAAATAATCCAAAATCCAGGGGCAAATTCAATTTAGTGCCTAGCTCATTAGTAGGATCAAGCTGCCCCTACCCATCCAAATTATTGATCAGTGGGTATCTTGTTCCTTATAAGCAATTCACTACAGCCATGTAATTCATAATATCCCAATAAAGACACTTATCTAGCTTTTAAAATATTTTTCCTGTGTAACTCTGCTAATACAGAACAGTTACAAAATTTATAACATAGATAAGCTCTCCATCTTATCCCCAGTTTTCTTTGCCTGCGGCAGCAAACAAATATGCAAAAGAATCCTGCCAGGGCTTCTCTTGGATTGGAAAGTCTATGTGCCAGGGACTTGAATACCTAAAGTACATGTTCTCTACCAAATCATGGATATTTCTTTACCTGCCTTTAACACTCTTTCTGCCTAATGGCTCTTTCAGGCACCCTCTTTAGTGCATTAAACTTATGAAAAAATTATCATGCCTGCACATGTGGCAAAAACCTCTCCAGCGCCACCTTGAAGTTGTTTGCTGGTGCCAATGATGACACCACCACAGCCTGTTTTTGGTTGGCTCAAAACAAACTGAAACAAATGAAATGCCTGATTTGCTTTTGGATTGCATAAATCTCTATTCAGTTGAATCATGATGAAGATACCTGGTGTAAGAAGTGGAAAAAAAGATCACTCAGAAAAAGACTGGGGGATCTTCAAGAGAGACTTCCTTGCACAATTTTTAATCAAGGACACCACACTCATGATTATCCACCAAATCAAAAAACCTGACACAAACCAGTACAGTAAAGAAGTTGACAGGTGTCTACAAGGAGCTGCACCTACACGCCTTCTCTGATATGGCCTTTGAAAATCAAGTCACACATCTCATGTACTACAATACCCTCAAACCTCACTTCATGAGACACATTAATTTAGATCAAGTGACCAACCTCCAAATCCTGTACTGCAAGGCAGAGAAAGCAGGACAATCATCCAATACACTACAGAAGGCACAGACTGGGAAGAGAAAGACCCAAAGACTCTCACCCTCAGGACATTTCAGCCACTCTCCACCTGGCAACAACAACAACAAGTCTCAGACATCCAATAGTCATAACAATGGGAACAATGACCAGTCCAATTGTACTCATTTATGATTCACTCTCAGGAATGTCAATTTCTCCTTACCCAAAACCCAAGGTATGGGACCAGGTTTGAACCCTGAGCCTAACTCTTTGCAGCTTTCCAGTCCAGAAGACCAGGAGCTTGGCCACTTTCAGCCTATTAATAGTTTATCTGTTAGTAAAGTTGATACCAACCTGCCAGGATCTGGATCCTTGCCTACACCAAAGAGTTTTGCAAGCAAACTGCTAGTGCCTGACAATGAAAGTTCTCCCAAAGTGACAACACTTGACACCAGCAGTTTGCTCAGTGAAATAAGTGAGTCTACCAATGAGAGTTGCCCCAAACTTGCCCAAAGTCCAGGATGTGGCACTGGACCTGGACACCTGTCCAATGCCAATATCCAAGTTTCCAAACAGAAGGGTTCAAAGTCTTATTATCCAGAGGTAGCCAATGGTGACCTTCCTGTGCCAAAAGCCACCCTGCCACTCAAGACCCCCAACACCAGCTTGCCCAAGCTCAAGAAACCTAACCAGAAAATGAGGCCTGGCAGAGCAGTATAAATACCTGTCAGGCCAAAATTAATCCCCATTGTCATTTTTAAATAAAGTTTATGAGATATTGGTTTTCTCAAATATTACTGTATTTTATCTTAGTCATCTGCCAGTTAAGCCCAAAATCATCTGATCCTCCTTCCTCCCCACCAGCTACCTATTGTCCACTGGGTGCTCCATTTGATCCTGTTCATTTGATAGAATACCCCTTGAAGCCCAAGTACAAGGACTACACCTCTGAACAGATATTAGCACAGGATCCCTTGGCCCAATTTAAAGCGCTAACCAAACACAACAAAAGAGCCCTTGGAATGTTACCAAGCCCAGCCTGTTCAGAAATAAATATAGCTTCCTTCCTTCCTGCTAACTGGACATGGAACTGCCTGTCACCCCCAAACTAATGTCCACATCTGCCGCCAAGCTCTCTCCGGACCATATATGTAAAGTTACTCCCTCCTTTAGCTCTGGATAGAAAAATCTTCCCTTGGTGCACCAAGAAATCTGCTAGGAATCAAGCTAAACCTCTTAACTCCCTTGAGGATTTAGCCCACACAATTGACAAGCAATTTGTACTGGCTTATCCTTATCAGGTGTTAACCACAAATGATCATATTCATGTTCCCACCTGAGAGGAATCTCTGATTAATTTAGACTATTTATTGGCTTAGGCTTGCCCACATTTAAAACAAATCAAGAGTAATCAATCAGGTCGCGCTCCTGTTAAATCAACAAATTCCAATCCAACTGGATTAGATTCTGCCTTGAAACACTCCATTGATGCCAGCCAATTAGAGTTGAAGTCAGAAATTATTGAAAACCCTCTCAACCCATGGGATTCTCCTTGCAAAATTTCTCTGGGAACCAATCATATTTGTCCTTTGGATCAGGTGACTTGGAATTTCAAAAGCTCATCCCTTATAGCAAGACAGGGGACTGAAAGCCCCCTGCTTGCTCATTCTTTCAAATTAAAGCTCTGAACTTTTCCTAATTTAAGTTTTCAACTTTGGGGTCTTTTATTAGTCCCCTTTAATCCCTGACTTTGTTATTATTAGTTCTATTATTCTTTACCTTCCCAGCCTTTCCCTGGTTTACAGCGTTGCTTTTGGAGCTTCTAGAGTTAATATTAGTGTTATCATATACACTTACCTCTATTGTTTTCAAAAATACAGTTTGAACTTTAAAAATGAGTGGGAGGAGCTGCTCAAGTGTATATAGAATAGAAGCAGAAGTTGAAGTGGGCAAGAAATAATTTTGAGCTTAAAGTAAGTAATTATAGGAGTTATAATACTAAATTTAAAGTGTCTAGCTTGTGGCCGTTGTCCCTTGAATCTTAAGTTCATATACAGATTCTTAGCTGCAAGGTTCCTTCAATTTGCCCAGTTTTACACTAAGAAAAGTTAAAAAAAATTGCCTTTCCCTTTCTTGCAAAATGTTGGTCTCCTTAATGAAGTTTGTGGCTTTTATCCTGGCACCTGCTTTAGTGATGATATGGTCTACTTCTCCAGATCTCTGGAGTTGTATTTCCTATTCATTTCACCACGTAGGGAGCAACCCCACCCAATTCATGTATATGTTTGAGGAAATTCCTGGACGCACCCAGGATATTTTTGTTACTAGTAAGAACATAGTGAGAAGTCTCACCTGTGATGATCTTGAGTTTTCTGCCCTTGAATCAGTCTCCTCAACACCCCCAAGCCTGGCCCCTCCAGTGCCTCTCCCCTCTGAGGACCCAGTTGCTCCGGTCCAAGAAGAAGGATTGGGCACCCAAGAGCACGCTCCCAAGCGCGCCACCTGGTTGCTTGATGGGATGATCTTGATGGGATTAGATTCTTACTTCCCCCAACTATCTGATACGTCCTCTTTATGAACACCACTTCAAGTAGCCATACCAGTATTTCACTGGATGGTGTCCTGGTGGATCCTTCCCCTGGGATGGGAGAAAAACTTAGTTAGTTTAGCCCCTCTCTCACAATATCAACAAGCTATTTGGGATTGTGTATATAATGCTCTTTGGAGTGATCAATACTATCCTCCTAACTGCCAGACCATAGTCCTGGGAGGGCAAATCAATGTCCTACCTCACTAAGTTAACACCAATTCTCTGGTGTCTCTGCTCACTCCGCCTGCAACCCACCAGTTTCCTGACACTAGCAAGCCGGCATACCAGAGTTGGTTTCCTGACAGTCATTATCATCCAGGGCAAACAAAATAATTGGAAACCCAGGGGAGAGCAATAAGAAAGCCATTCTCTCCCCAACAACCTTCAGCCTTGCCAAAAAATGAGTATTGACCTGAAAATGTAGACCAGTGCCCAATGATCCAGGTTCTCTCTGAGGATCTGGTGCTTTAAAAAATTTCCAGACACCCCAATAAACTGATGTATTACCCTATCTGCTTTTGAAGTTACACAGACTCAGCACTCCTGTACTCAGATGCATATTGTACCCTAGTCAACAGCAACTTTATGAACAAGTTTGATTTAGCCACTAATTCTTTGCAGATTAAAACTGTAGTTTTAGCTGATGAACAACACATTGCCATCAATGGAGAAACTGCCCCCTTTTTTATCACACTAGATAATCTTCACTTCACAATCCAGGGACCTGATATTGACTGTTGCAGATCCTGAATGGATTCTACATTAAGGCGTTCACTTAGGGATCAAGCAACAAAACAATAACATGACTGCTCCTTATCAAAATGGTTTTAATAAGGTTAACTACGTTAAAAACACTCATAAAATGGGTGTTTGAGTTGTCTATCAAATGCACTTCAGACATGGGCTTTACTTTCAAGGTTGGTTATAGAACAACATAAATAGGGCCACATTCCTTCATAAGGAAAGCCACATGAAACTGGTTGTTCTCTCTTGCGGGACTTTCTACTGTGCCTGTCCACTCTCCTCCATTAGGAAAGTCCTTCTGTCTGTGCCTTCTTTCCCCTGGTGGAAATTCCCCCACCTTATACTATATAAGTACCTCACTATCAAATAAAGCACTAGTTTCTGTCATTATACCTTTATATTCTTCTGTCCTACCAAAGGCTACCACTATACCATCTACAGGTATAGCATTAAGAAATAGGTTTCTGATTAACTGTTTGTAGAAATTAGCACCCTTTACTGCTATAAATACAGCATTGACTTTAATTGTTTTGATGTGATCCTTGGCTTGAATTGTTTGAGACAAATATAACCTCATGTTGATTGTATCATATATGTCTTACTTATAAAACAAGAATGTGTTAACTATCAAACTACTCTGCATCAAAAAAAGACTGATGGTACAATCATTCCTTATGCTCCAACCCATCAGAGAGCTGACACTATCCTACACTATCATTGAGACCTCAGGCACACTAAAGGTAGAAACCTTTAGAAATTTCTGAAAAATAAGGCCTGGTGGCTTATATTATACTGCAGTGTCCAAGCAGTCTTAGAACAGTGTGAGGTATGTGAGAAGTATGTTAATAGAAATACATCTTTCAAGTCAGTACCCCCAATACAAACTTAGAAACTGCTCAAGATATGGGCACTGGATATTGTGAGCCTCATACCAGGCAAGGCCAACAATAAGAAGTACATCATTACCTTCATTGACTTTGATACCAGATGGCCATTATTGTAAGCTTTCAGAACTCATACTGGCAACAATGTACATTGATTCACAGGGGAAAATTATCAGCAAAATTGGAAATCAAGAACTACTGATTAAAAATAGAGGCAAATAACTGAAATCTGATGATACAAATTTTGGTGCAATACGTCAATTCAAAAACACCAGATCAAAAGACGCCAGATTGAAAAAATTTCAAGATGGCGTTGGTATTTATATCAGCAAAATAAAAAAAAACTTAATAAAAATTATTAAATAGTTATTTTTTACATATTGGCTTCTAATACAGCATCTCAAAAAACCGCATCACAGAAACACTATCTCAAATCAAAATAAAAAGAGTGTTATCCAAATAAGATTTTTTAATTATAAAAACACTTAATAAATACCCTAAAATACGCCATCACAAAAAACTGCACCACAAAAACACTATCTTGAATCAAAATAAAAAGTCTGTTATCAAAATAAGGTTACCAAAACTTTGCAAATTCAACTGCAAAACTACCCAGCTTTAAGCGCCGCTGTGCCGCCTTAAACAAATAAAAAGCGCCACAGCGCCAACTTGGGATAGGCTTGGGCGCCGCCGCGCCACCTTGCAAACATCTTTTATGCTGCGGCGGCATCTTACTTTTAAATTTAGTGCCGCAGCGGCGCAAGATTTTAATCCCCAACATAAAAACTCCACTAATCAACAATATTTCCATAAGCACTAAATTTAGAAGATAACTACAATAATTAAAAACTTAATATAATAAAAAATAAGAACTAAAAAATAACAGAAACAATAAAAAAGAGGATAGGCAAAGCAAGTTTATTGCAATAAAAGGCAGGCTGTGTGGGATTAGTCCCTTGTGTTGCAGGCGCCTCCACGCTGCTGAGCAGAAGACGTGGCAGGAGGAGAGGCCTGACAGTTGGCGGGGCAGGGATGCTTGGCAGGGCGCTGGATAGTAATCACTGGACGCTCATGGGTGGGGATTGTATAACAGTTGTTGTCCAGGCGCTGGCACACATGAGCCAGGATCACCAGCATTTGGGCCCAGGCCAACTGGGAGTTGCAGGACATTGACAACCAGTTGCAAAGGGGAAGGCAGATTTGACTGACTAGCACCAACTGACCCCAGCCACCACAAGCAGAGAACGCAGCACCTATGGTGAAGCAGTCCATCAACGCATCTTCCATGTAGGAATATGATAGGGGTAGGGGGATGCAGAGTTGGTAAGCCAGGGAGCAGTAATGCTCCAAGCAATGACTAGCGTACCTGGTCTGGCCAGGCTGGCAACGTTTGGGAGGATACCACATAAAGTGGCAAGTTGCGGCAGCCAAAGGAAGGTAAAGGGAAGCATTGCCAGTGGTAATGGCTTGAAGATACACCTTGAACATGGCAGAGAAGCAACAGTTGGTGTTGGCTTGGACAGGCAAGTCCAAGGTCTGGTGGAAGCTTGGATCTGCTGTAAGCTCAAGAGCCCAAACCTGAGCCACCTTGTCAATATACTCATTGCGGATAGCAATGGTATGAGCATGTTGCGCAAAAATCTCACTGGGGACCAAGGTAGCTGACTGCAGCCCTAGATGCACCTCAGCAGCCAAACAGGAGGCATTGTATCAGCCATGGTATAACTCCCCTGCCCAAATTGGGGTCATTGCATCTTTGTCAGAATGCAGAGCCTGTACAAAGCTTTACATTGTCTCCTCGTGGTGGCAGATCCCAAACTTGCTAAGAAGGTCAGGGTAGTCCACCACCACATTGTTGGAGTTGCAGTGGGCACAGAGCATTGCAGATGGGGTAGGGGGAGGCGCGCCAGTGGAAGGAAGGTGTTGAGGAAAGGGGTGCTGAGCACCAGAAGGATTGCCACTGGGGGTGCACTGCTGACAGGAAGAGGCTCCTCAAACATGGAGTCCTCATCAGGGAAATCCCTGGCACTAGATTTTGGCGCAGTACTACGCTCAGAGACCGCCACGGTGATTGCGCAATCCTGTTTGCAAAACTGAGAGTCACTGGCCCAAAGTTGATCCAAGAAAGCAATGCAAACAGAGCGCAGCATTTTTTGAAAAGCGCTACACTCCACTTTGTCCACTGAAGCCACCATTTTGTTGTAGGCTTGGCGCATGTTGTTGTTGCTGTTGTTGTTGCTGTTGGTTGAGTTCATCTTGGAAAGAAATAAAGTAGTGTTTGGTCAAGTGGGGGGATATGTTGGAAATTTTGACCAAGCAATGATGCCAATTATGATAGAGCTCACAGATTAGGATTACAGCAGCCAACTCCATAAATTAGCAGCATAAAATCAATGATGCCAATCATGACAGAGCTCACAGAATAGAATTACTGCAACCTCATTGTCATAAATTTATAATATAAAATTTATATATATTCAATTTGAAGTAGATTTTGGATCATTACTGCAGAATACCCAATGACATGTGCCGCCGCGCTGTCTCTATCATACATAAAGCGCCACCACGTCACCCAAAAAAAAGCTCCAGGTGCTGCCTTGCAAATATTTTAGATGCCATAGTGCCGCTTTACTTTTACATCAAGCGCAGCCGCAGCGCTATTTTTGAATCTCCAAAATGTTAATCTAATTATTAATCATATTTCTAAGCACTAGTCTCAATAGGATAATTGAAAAAAGATATTTTGGATTGGTAGTAGATTTATAATTGTAAAGACAAAATCCAACCCACTGAAAAGCAGCGCTGCGGCAACAAAAATATTTGCAAAGCAGCGCTGCGGCGCCTGGAGTTTTTAATTGTTGGTGCTGCGGCGCCTGAGATAATTTTCAGTTGGCGCTGCGGTACCTAAGCTTTAATTAAAATGGCGCAGCTGTGTGTTCTTTGATTTTGTTTGTCTATACAATCATACTTTTATGTGATAAATCCAAGATTTTCCCTTTTTAATTGGGAATAAAGTATGGTATTAATTTAAGACTCCATATAATAAATCAACCTAAATTAGCACCACTTATATACTACTACTCACTATAATACAGTCATTCAAAAATCCACGTTTAATATGCTAGCCTTATTCCTTATCATAGTATGAACTTTGCTATTTGGGTTTCAATAATACAATGTTTTACTAGTAATTTTATTTAGTAATGAGGGTATTTCTATTGTGCAAAATGTACCCATTACAAATTCCACTGGATTTCATATCACCCAATAGATTTGATGCGTACAATGGATAGGGGAAATAAGGGGTAATTACATATGACGCAAGGCTATGCTATAAAGAGCACGCCATCATAAATTGACTGTTTCCACTTTTACCAAAGTACAGTTCAGCGCCAAATCTCAATTAAATAAAAAATGTAAGGCACCTTCTGAAACTTTGCATATATGTATTTTTTGATCTCCTCTAAACAACTGGGTACTTTTTAACCCCAGTTGTATAAGCTAGTTTTAAAAATATTCAAGTTTTACTCTTTGGCCCAGTTGAGGTAGCTCAACCAGAAATTTGTTAGTTTAATATAAAAAATGGTCAAAAACACTATATTTTTGAGCTACAGCATCTCAATTACGTCATCTTGAAAACGCCATTTTACTTGCAAGTTTTCAGTCAAAACTCACAGTTTTGCATACTTGCGCTATTAATAAATTTTTAATTTTTACATAATACAAAACATAATAATTTGTATGGTATATAATTTGAGAGTTTCTCTACAATTACATGTAAAAATATTGACTACTTTTATATTTAACACATTATCATTCTTCTCTTTAAAAATTGTCCCAAAATTTAAACTTTTCTGATGCAAATTCACTCTTAGATGCCTCCCAAGCCCACCACCAATGCTACCCCCAAGGCTCCCAAGAGCACGGCCGCTCCTGCTCAGGCAAAAAAGACCAAGGCTAACCTCTCTAAGCAGACTCCTAAAGAAAAAATGCCTGCCAAGACCCCCACACCTTCCCCTGAGCCCAAGGCTGATAGCCCCACCCCTCCTCACTCTCCCTTTATCTACTCCCCCTCTGATCTCCAGGAGGAGCACGTCCACTCCAATGATGAAGATGAGAATGAAAGAGTCTCCAAAAACAACTCTGGTGACCATGGTTTCATAGCCTCAGAGGAGGAGCCTATCCTAGAGTGGGACCTACATGCAGTTGCCAATATCTGCAACGTCAACAGGAAATTTATAGTTCCAGCTGTTTTCCCTGACTTGTTTCCCATTATGGCCAAGAAGGGGGTGCTGGCTTTGTCAAGGACGGCTTTCTTTTCATATGCAATGATCAGAGAAAAAATATGGCAAACCATCACTACAAATGTGATAGTCCAGGCTTCCCCATGTGATTAACTACAATTGGGTTTACCCAAGTCAAGGAGCTCACCATTGAGCATGACTGTTTGGGCTCTGATATAATTCTCTACTATCTTATGCGCTGGTATCTTTGTCAAGCCATTCCTTTCAACAAGGACTTGACTTCAACTGAGCTGGTAACTCATGCTCTTCTTTACCTGAATAAGGATCAGAGAGAGGAGGTTGGGGAAAAGACCAGACTCCAACGGTATGTGACTGATCAACAGTCAATTGATGCCAATATTGGCGTCAGCGCTAGAAGTATTGATGAGCTTGTACTTTTGGAAGTCCAGAAGACTACCATGCTTGGAAAGCCCTTTCTGCTACACAACAATGGGCAAGGTTCACCAAACCGTATTTTGTGCTTTTCAACACAAGAGGATCTTGTACGCCTTTTAAAGTGTGATACCTGGTTTGCTGATGGGACTTTTGCCTCTTGTCCAAAGCTATTTTATCAGCTTTGGACCATCCATGGTCAGGTCAATGAACATACCATCCCCTTTGTCTTCTTCTTTCTCCCTAATAAAAGGGAAGAGACTTACATTTATGCCTTGAATATACTCAAGTAAAAACTGGATGCCATCTTGCCTAAGCTTGAGGAAGAGCCAACTGAGAAAAGGGGCTGCAAGAAGAAGAAGGTCAGCCCAGAGGCTATCCAAGAGCAGCAGGCCATAACCAGAAAGGCGCCAGAGTTCCTTCCTTACCATACCATGTTGATGGTTGACTTTGAGGCTGCACAGGCCAACAATTTTATCAAGGTATTTAGGAGCAGGCCCCAAGGCTGCTTCTTTCACTACCGCCAGGCTCTGCGCAAGAACCTGATGAAAAACCCAGCCCTCAATAAGCTGGTATACAAAGATGGTACAAAGGAGGCCAGAAAGATATTCAATTGCTTTGCTTCTCTGTCCATGGTCAGAAAGGAAGAGGTTAACCTTTTTTACAACAAGCTTCTCAACAACAATTACATTCTTGGGAACCAAGAAGCCTATGCTCCTTTCATACAGTATTTTGAGCACCAGTGGGTAGATGTATTCCAGGGACATTGCTGCATCCGCAAGGGCGGCAACTCAATTAACTGGAACTGCTATAAACAGGTCAAAGCCAGCGTAACTAAGACCACCTCCTCACTTGAAGGTTGGCATAATCAATTTTCCCACCTGGTTAAGGCAAAAAATCTTATGTTTAATGTGATAGTCAACAAGCTGAAGATTCAGCATGCACCCAGGGATCAGCCATACTCCCAGGCCGTCAAAGGCAAAGCTTTTGTAGCCAAGCATGCTGGCCAGCAGGTCAAGTTTGCAAGTGTTACAAAAGCGGCTTTGGCCTATTACACTAGAGAGGGCTGCCTTACCCATCTCAAAGACATTGCCACGGCCCTCAGATCTAATTTATAATCCATTTTTTTTAACAATAAACTTCTTTCTTTCAATTATTTGATTTTAACTTTATTACTAGTATATATATGTTTAACATATTGTTAAAATTTAATACAAAAATAGCACTGTTTTAGGATGTGTTGACTTTGGAGCTTTGCACACTATAGTTGATATTAGCTGACCCCATATTTTTATTACAGATTTGAAATTCTTGGATGATTTTAAGTCTATCTGTATACTTTTTTTGAAACTTTTAATATATATATACATGTTTAATATAGTGTTAAAATTTAATACAAAAATAGCACTGTTTTAGGATGTGTTGACTTTGGAGCTTTGCGCACTATAGTTGGTATTAGCTGACCCCATATTTTTATTGCAGATTTGAAATTTTTGAATGATTTTAAGTCTATTCAAATGTTTTTTATAGTTTTTAGAATGTTTTTTGGGCTTTCATCAATATTTTAAGTTATCTGGCGCAGTTTAGCCATAAATCTAAGATGGCATTTTTGAGATGGCGTTTTTAAGATGGCGTCTTTCTAGATGGCATTTTTGGACACATTTTTGAGATGGCGTCTTTCTAGATGGCATTTTCAAATTGACGTATTGCACCCAAATTTCTACTTATCTAAGCAAGGTGTGAGATACATGGCAACTCCTTACCATCTACAGGCTAATGACAGAGTCAAGCAACTAAACAGAAGCTTAGTGCAAGTCCTTGCCAAACTCACTACTGGGCTCCACAAGGATTGGCTGAAGCAATTATCTATAGCCCTCCCTGTGTGCTGTACCCAAGTGAACATATCTGCTAGGAAAAGCCTCTTTTAATTAGTCTAAAGCACACAGCCTAACATAATTATAGCCCTAACAAGGCCCAAGCTTAAGATGCCTAAAAAGATACCACCCACAGACATACCAATGTATGTCTTTCCAATTGCAACCAAGAGCCCAGGAATAAAAGCAACTTCAAAGCATGCCAATCCTCCTCAAAGAAAGGAAAAAAGTTGATGATGGAGTCTGTGTGATGAAAATCAAAAAGAGCAAACTACAGCCTGAAAAAGTGAGCCATTTCACTGTGATAAAGGTAAGAAATAATAATAATCAACTGATACAAGGATTGGAAAAGCAAAAGTGGGAGAAGAATTGTCATCACAATCAGCTATAACCATACAAAGAAATACAAGAGAAGCAGGAGGCTGCACCACCTGTGTCAGGCACCCACCTGCTTGGAAGTAATCTCCCAAGGTGGTGAATAATTGCAGAAGGATTTAGACTAGTTATCAGAGAACCCACAGGCAAGGACACCATACTGAGGTGAAAGAGTTCTACAAATAGAAAATACTGGCCTAAAAGTGGATTGAATTTTCGTAAGAAGAAGTACGCCCCTAAGTAGCACAAGAGAAAGTCATAGGCCAAGGGGCGGAAACCTGTGGCTCAGCAGGCTTGTTCACAGACTGGTAGCTCTGAGGTTCTTCTTTACAAGGTGGGTTGTGGTACAAGAGGGTAGCGGTATACCAGACTCCTGAAATTACCTGACGCCAGGATTTATCCAAGAAATGAGCTTTGGGAGAAGTGCCAGAGTCTGCACGTGTACCTAACAAAATGATGGCCTGTACAGCCTGAAACAAGATCATCCAGTATATCCATTTGTATCCAAGAGACTTCATAATAGAAGTCTTGGGAAATCTCATGGTTATGATTAATAAGGGTTTAAATCAAGCTAAAATAGACAATATGTAAATTCACTGCCCCCTTTGGCCTTGGATAGGAATTTCCCCCCTGTTGTACAAAGAAATCCTGTCAGGCACCCACCCACTAGGAAGTAATCTGCCTAGCTGTCAGGAATGACAATTTGGATGCTCCTAAACCTCAAAATACAGAATCAGAGTCAAACCCTGGACAAAACCCTTTGCAGACTGCCAGAATCATAGGCTGGGAATGCAATAATCCATTACTAATCAATGAAGTTGCTGCCAGCCCACCAGGACCCAAACCCTTAGCTGCCCTGTAGGATTCTTCAAGAGATGCGCCAGTGCAAGATGCTGGGAATTTCCCCAAGGTGCCAACGCCTGATACCAGTGGTTTGCCCAGTGAAATAGACAAATTTCTCCCTGAAAGTTATTCCAAACACCCCAAAAGTCCTGGGGAAGGCACTGAACCCAAAGAGGCACCCAATACCCAAATTGATAAGCAGAAGGATTTGAAGTCTTCTCACCCCAAAGCGGCCAGTGGCAAACCGCCAGTGCCAAGCGCCACACTGCCATCTGAGACACCTGATGCCAACCCACCCAAGCCCAGAAAACCCGACCAGGTAGTGAAGCCTGGCAGCGTGATATAAATACCTGCCAGGCTGAGATCAACCCCCATTGTCATTTTTAAATAAAGGTTATGAGATATTGGTTTCCCCAACTATTGCTGTATTTTATTCTTGCCATCTTCCAGTTAACCCCAAGATTGTCTGCCCCCCCTGCCAGCCCGCCAGCTATGTACCACCTGCCAGGTGCCCCTTTGGTCCTGTCCATTTCACAGAGTACCCCTTAATGCCTGAGTAC
Source organism: Entomophthora muscae (assembly GCA_014839935.2). NCBI lineage: Eukaryota > Fungi > Entomophthoromycota > Entomophthoromycetes > Entomophthorales > Entomophthoraceae > Entomophthora > Entomophthora muscae. The sequence goes on from QTSX02002234.1 coordinate 94,446, forward strand.
AAGGACTATACTGCCAACAACATACTAGCCCAGGATCTCTTGGCCAGAACTACCAAGTTAACCAGATACAACCAAGAAGGCCCTTGGTACATTACCAAACCCTGCCTGTTCAGAGATAAATACAGTTTCCTTCCTGCCTATCAAATGGACATGGAACCACCTGTCACCCCCAAACCAATGCCTGCCTCCGCCGCCGAGCTCCCACTGGACCATACCAACAAGCTTTTTGGAATTGTATATATTACTCTCACAGGAGTAATAGATACTATTGTCCCAGCTGCTGGTCCATGGTTGTGGGTGGGCAAGTCAATGTCCTACCTCATTAAGTTAGCACCAATCCTTTGGTGGGCTCTGCCCACCCAGTCTGTAACCTGCCAGTTCCCAAACACTAGCAAGCCGGCCAATCAGGGTTGGTCCCTGAAATTATGAAAATCTATTTTAAACCTGGTACCCTGAGCCCCAAGATGTTGATTATTCTTGGGGAATATTGTATGTTTTTTGTAATGATAATCACTTATTACATATTTATGAGGACCAAGAACCTGATCTCTTCTGCGTGGAAGAATGCAAACATGACCCCAGACAACCCCAAGAACTTTGACCCCGCTGCCAAAACCACCAAATAACCCTCCTCTCAGGCTCAGAATGTGATAGTCAACCAATCCCTCACCAAAGTGGAGATACCCCAGATGGGAAAACTCACTCTCAAAGAGGCCCACCACGCCATGCCAGTGCTCCAACTACATTTTCAAGCCAATGCCCCATTCTATTCCAGTGACACCAAAAAGGTACTTGTAGTAGCCGCCATGCTATCAGGAGACGCCCTTGATTGGTTTGTAAGGCCACCACTGAAGACGTGGATTTTGCCTAGACTACGCCAAGTTTGAAGCCAAACTGATGGCCACAGGGGAAGACTGCAACACCAGATACTACGCCCTGAACTCCTTGTTGGAAATCTGGCAGGGCGCCTATCCCATCCAAGCTTATGTTATCAAATTCCTCAAACTAAAGACTCACACCCAACTGGAAGACAAACTGGCAACCATCATCTTCCTAAAGGGAGTCAATCTAGCAATGAAGGACTTGTTGAGCACCATCTTCCCACCCTCAGCCTAGAAAATCCGGTTCCCCTGTGCAAGGGCCTTAGCATGAACCAAGAGAATGCTGGCCCCTCCCAGATCCGCCAAACCCAAGCATCAACCCCCAACAGAACAGGAATGACACCCAAAGAGCTCCAACAACACTATCACAAAGGACTATGTTTCCACTGCCATAAGGTGGGCCACTTGACTAGAGCCTTCCCTAAGAAGAACACTTCCCCAGTCTCACTGGCGCAAATAAACACTTCTTCCCAGTCTTAAAAATTCATCCAAGTGACCATAGAACTATTGGGAAACAAGCACCAGATCAAAGCTTTTATTGATACAGGAGCTGATGAAAGCTTCATTGACGCCGGCCTGGCAAAGGAACTAGGCATGACATCTTCAGAGCGTAGCCTACAAGTAGTCATGGGAAGCAGCTCTCTGGACACTGGCTATGAGTGTGAACAAGAACTCCTGTTGACAATTGGACATAATGTGTACCTGTTGTACCTGATCCTCTTAACCGGACTACCCCACCCCCTTATACTGGGCAACTCCTGTTGACAATTGGACATAATGTGTACCTGTTGTACCTGATCCTCTTAACTGGACTACACCACCCCCTTATACTGGACAACTCCTGTTGACAATTGGACATAATGTGTACCTGTTGTACCTGATCCTCTTAACCGGACTACCCCACCCCCTTATACTGGGCAACTCCTGGTCCAAAAAACATGGCCTGATCCTGAACTATTGCAAACAAACTGCCAAGTTGGGCCAACCTGAATCTTGCAACACTGTCCCTTTTTGTATGAGCCATGGCCAAACCCCTACCAACAAAATCTTAACCATAAAGATAGAACCTAGTGTTGGAATACTACCTACCCCCTTACAGAAATAGGACCATGTGTTTAGTGAAAAAGAAGCCACAAAACTACCCAGCCATTCAATATACAACCACGCCATAGACCTGATACTGGGAACCCAACCTCACCACGGCCTCATCTACAGCTGCAACCACCGCAAACAAGTAGCCTTGAAAGCATACCTGGAAGATATGACAAAAAAGGGTTTCATCCAAGTGTCAAAGGCCCCCTGCTTGTCACCCATGCTGTTTGTAGGAAAAAAAGATGGTGGGATGTGCCCATGTGTGAATTACCAAAAACTGAATGACATCACGGTGAAGAACCGCTACCCCATCCCCAATGCTGACAACCTCTGTGATGTACTGACTGGAGCCCAGGTGTACTCAAAAATTGATCTCCGAGATGTGTTCAACCAAATCCAAATCAAGGATGGAGACAAGTACAAGACTGCCTTCAAAACCCAATATGGGCTGTATGAGTACCTAGTTATGCCCTTTGACCTCTGCAACGCCCCCAGCAACTTTCAAAGGATGATCAACACCTTCTTAGGGGAATACCTTAGACGCTTCTGTGTGGCATATCTGGACAACATCCTCATCTACAGCAAGTCTCATAAGGAACACCTGCACCACCTGGACCTCATATTGGAGAAACTCTCCCAAGCCAATTTACACGCTAAGCTCAAGAAGTGTGAATTCTTTTGGTCTGAGGTTAAATTCCTGGGATACATAGTGAAGACTGGCGGTTTTTCTATGGCACAGGACAAAGTAGAAGCAATAACAGCTTGGCTGGTACCCAAATGCAGAAAGGAGGTGAGAAGTCTTTGGGCCTGGCAAATTATTGCAGGGATTCCATCCAAAAACTTTCTCACATTACTCTGCCCCTGACCCGCTTTTGCTCTGAAAAGGTCACCTTTGCTTGGACTGAAAAGTGCACATCAGCATTTGAGGCTCTAAAACTTGCGTTAACCTCTGCACCCGTCCTGGCAATGCCTGATCCATCCAAGCCATTTGTTCTGGAAACCAACGCATCCAACTTTGCAGTGGAAGGGGTCCTTCTTCAGGAAGGAGGGGATAGTATGCTACATCCTGTAGCATATTACTCCAAGAAGATGCTGCCTTCCAAAGGAAACTACCTGATCTATGACAAGGAGATGCTTACAATAATGAAGACCTTGAAACATTGGCGCCGGTACCTATGTTGCGCTGAATTCCTAGTAAAAGTCCTAACTGACCACAAGAACTTGGTTTACTTCTTTAAACCCAGACATCTGAACCAAAGGCAGGCCAGATGGGCCTTAGAACTGGCCAACTACACCTTGATCATTGACTACAAACCCGGAAAGGTGAACATGGTACCTGACGCCCTGAGTAGAAGAGCAGATATGATTCCCACCACAGCTGAGACCAAGGACCACAAGACCCATGTACTCCTTGACCCCGCCAGCCTAGGCATCCAACTGATGTTCATGAAGATCATGGCCTGTAAGCCTGACATAATTGAGGCGCAGAAATTAGTCAAGTATTTAGCAGAACTCATTGCCAACCTGACCTCAGACCCAGATAGACGATACTACAAGAAGGGATTCTCATTGAAAGGAACCACCCTGCTATTACATAACCAGATCTTTGTACCAGAAGGTGAAACAAGGACCAAAGCACTCATAGACTATCATAACTCAGAGATGGCCGGCAACCCTGGCAGACTCAAGACAATCTGAGGAATCAAGAAGAATTATGCTTGGCCCCAACTGGACAAAGACGTGGCTGCCTACATCAAAGGCTGTGAGACATGTGGAAGAACCAAACCCCGTAGATCCAAACCTGAAGGCTTTATAAGACCACTAGACATACCAGCAGGACCCTGGTAGTCCGTTTCAATGGATTATATTGTGGAACTTCCCCCTTCTAATTTATTCAATGCAATCCTAGTCATGGTAGATAGATTCACTAAAATGTCCTATTTTGTCCCTACCACCACCCACTGCACTGCCACAGAGACAGCTAGACATTTCCACAACCGCATCCTAACCCAACATGGCACTCTGGTGGAAATCATCACTGATAGAGGACCACAATTCACCTCCAACTACTGGGCTCAGGTGATGAAGGATTTGGGGGTAAAGCGCTGCGTATCAACCTCCTATCACCCACAGATCAACGGCCAGACTGAACAAGTGAACCAAATACTTGAACAGTACCTACAATTCTATACCAACGCCAACCAAGATAACTGGTCTGAGATGCTACCCATGGCACAGTACGTCTACAACAGCAAAGACCATGCATCTACTGGAATGTCCCCTTTCAAAGCCAACTACGGGTTTGACCCCACATGGGACCCTAGCATTGGAAACAAGGAAACCAAACCGTCTGGACGCGCCTGGATTGAACAGATCCACAACACCCAAACTATATTCCTAGAAAATCTGAACCAAGCAGTACAGACATACAAGGCCTTTGCTGATCAAAAACAGACCCCTGATAAACCCCTCCAAGTTAGAGACAAGGTCTATTTGGATTCCTGTAACATGCCCCTGCATGTGCCTTGCAGAAAACTAGCTCACTGAAGAAGCGGACCACACAAGATCACAAAGCTCATTGGAGAAGTTGCCTTCAAGCTAGACCTACCCCCATGTGGAAGATCCATTACGTGTTCCATTGTGCCCTGCTGTTCAAAAAAGACAGAAACTCCCTTCCCCACCAGAAGATCAAGTCAAGCCCCCTGCCAATCCAGAAGGACCACTCAATTGAGTACAAAGTTGAGTACATCCATGGCAACTGAGTCCACTACAAGACCCCCCAGTACTACGTCAAGTGGTCAGGTCAACCCCAAGAAGAAAGCAGCTGGGAACCTTTCAGCAACCTAACCAATGCCAAACAGGCCATCCAACAATACCTTGAGAAGAAGGCCCTTAAAGGGGAAATTTTGGGGGAAGAAGGGGATGATGTCAGGAATGACAATTTGGATGCTCCTAAACCTCAAAATACAGAATCAGAGTCAAACCCTGGACAAAACCCTTTGCAGACCGCCAGACTCATAGGCTGGGAACGCAATAATCCACTACTAATCAATGAAGTTGCTGTCAGCCTACCAGGACCCAAACCCTTAGCTGCCCCACAGGATTCTGCAAGCAAACTGCCAGTGCAAGATGCCAGGAATTTCCCCAAGGTGTCAACGCCTAATACTGGCGGTTTTCCTGGTGAAATAGACAAATTTATCCCTGAAAGTTATTCCCAACTCCCCAAAAGTCCTGGGGAAGGCACTGAACCCAAAGAGGCACCCAATACCCAAATTGATAAACAGAAGGATTTGAAGTTTTCTCACCCCAAAGCGGCCAGTGGCAAACCGCCAGTGCCAAGCGCCACACTGCCATCTGAGACACCTGATGCCAACCCACCCAAGCCCAGAAAACCCGACCAGGTAGTGAAGCCTGGCAGCGTGATATAAATACCTGCCAGGCTGAGATCAACCCCCATTGTCATTTTTAAATAAAGGTTATGAGATATTGGTTTCACCAACTATTGCTGTATTTTATTCTTGCCATCTTCTAGTTAATCCCAAGATTGTATGCCCCCCTGCCAGCCCTCCAGCTATGTACCACCTTCCAGGTGCCCCTTTGGTCCTGTCCATTTCAAAGAGTACCCCTAAAAGCCTGAGTACAAGGACTATACCGCCGACAACATACTAGCCCAGGATCCCTTAGCCAGAACTACTGAGTTAATCAGATATAACCAAGAAGGCCCTTGGTACGTTACAAAACCCTGCCTGCTCAGAGATAAATACAACTTTCTTCCTGCCTAACAAATGGACATGGAACCACCCATCACCCCCAAACCAATGCCTGCCTCTGCCGCTGAGCTCCCACTGGACCATACCAACAAGCTTTTTGGAATTGTATATATTACTCTCACAGGAGTAATAGATACTATTGTCCCAGCTGCTGGTCCATGGTTGTGGGTGGGCAAGTCAATGTCCTACCTCATTAAGTTAGCACCAATCCTTTGGTGGGCTCTGCCCACCCAGTCTGTAACCTGCCAGTTCCCAAACACTAGCAAGCCGGCCAATCAGGGTTGGTTCCCTGACACTAGCAGTGGGTTGAAACGTGCCAAGAAGAAGTATGCCCCCAAGTAACACAGGAGGAAGGCAAAAGCCAAAGGACAGAAGACTTGGGGTTTGGGTATCCAGGGTGTAGATTGATAGCTCTTGGTCTCTTCTCTGAGAGGCAGGTTATGTGATAAAGGTGTAGTAGTATACCATACCCCGGGTATAACAACGCACCAAGAGCTGTCTAGGAATTGTGCTTTGGGAGAGGTGCCCAAATCTGTGCGCAAACCCATCAAAATGCTGGCCAATACAGCTGGCAGCAAGATTATTCAAAACAGCCCTTTATACCAAAGAGACTCCATAAAAGGAGTCTAGGGTAATCTCATGATCTTGGATGGTTTAAGGCTTAAGTCAAGTTAAAAAGAATAAGCAAAGGATTCACAGTGGGTGAATTTAGACTTTATTGATTGAACAAGTGATAGATCTTAACTTACCAGCCTTATATAGCATGGTAGAAAATGATAATCTGGGGAAAACATAAAGGAGATCAATTCTCATGGGGATGAATTTGGGGAATTTGGAAATCCTGGGCAGTTTAAAATATGAAATTATAATTATTATCCATTATGTTAGCTTAAGAATTCTCAAAACCATTTTTGGATTAACAATAATTAAAATATAGGCAGGTAGGAACAGGAAATGACCAGCTATTCCCCAGTTAAAATTGGGGAAGAGGAGCAGGAGCCAGCAGAAGAAACCAAAGCTGACAGCCAAGACATAGCAAAAACAGAAACACAAATGCTCCCAACGTCACCAACATGATTAAGAGACTCTTTTGAAAGGATTGGTGTAGCGCCTGATTGGCTAGAATTGATTTTGCAAGGTAATTATTTGCACATTGCTATATTATTAACTGTTTCTTTTAGCAACCCAACGGCAAAGCAGACAGGAGAAGACCCGGGTTCAAATCCCATAGCTTTAATTACTAGCTCAGAAGTCAAACCTGAAAATTCCCCTTCAGGTAAAACAGGACATTTACTACTAACTAACTTAATAATTTTAGGAGATTCAGAAGAAACCAAAGTGTCAAAACCGCAGGCTTGACCCGCCAGCAAGGTTCCAACCAAGCAGGTTTGTGACCTGCAATCTGATTATCTGATCACTTGAAGCCAGACTAGGAAGTCAACTCAAATTGCCAAATCCAACAACATGAACAAATGATGATCCCTTAAGGTGGATACCTTTTTTTGGCGCTTGACTCATATCAGGATCAAGCCACCCCCCTCTTCCATCCAGCTGTGTGATCACCAATCATGTTCCTGTTATCCTTGATTCACATGAACTATATAATCATTATCTCACAATAAAGGTTATTATCTATCTTCTAAATATTTTTCCCCATGTAACTCTTCTAAAACAGCACAGTTACAACATTAGTAGCACAGGTAGGCTGTCCATCCTACCTTATCTTGAAAAATTCTGCCTGTTGCCCGCACACGCTGCGGCCAACAAATCCTTGACAGAATTATGTTTGGCCTCCTGCCTGACTAGACTCCGTACACCCCTGGTACTGCCATACCCAATGGCTTTGTCCTGTACCAGAACATGGTAATCCCGCTACCTGCCTTCAACTCCATGTCTGCACAAGGTTTCTTTCAGGCTCCCTCCTCAATACCGCAACCAGCCTACAAAACCACTATGCCCGCCTACGTAGCTCAAAGACTACAGAGCGCCACCTTGGAACCTTTTGCCGGGGCCAACGACAACAACGCCACTGCATGGATTCAGTCCACCCAGAGCAAGCTGGCTCAGATGGAATGCCTGCAGCAATTTTGGATTGCAGAAATTTCCATTTGCCTGACCCATGATACTGGCACCTGGTGCAACAAGTGGCACAAAGAGCACACTGACAAAAACTGGGATACCTTTAAGCAAGACTTCCTGGCAAGATTTGTGCTTAAGGATACAGCGCTCATGATCATATGCCAAGTAAAGAACCTAACCCAGACAGGCACTGTGAAGGAACTCACCTGCGCCTACAAGGAACTCTGTCTTTTTGCACCATCTGACATGGCCTTTGACACCCCAGCCACACACCTCATGTACTACAACGCTCTTAAGTCACATGTGATGAGGCATGTGAACCTGGATCAGGTGACCAACCTGCAAAGCCTGTACCATGAAGCGGAGAAAGAAGAGCAAACATCCAACACACTGTATAAGGCACAAACTGGGAAACAAGAAAGACCCAAGGATTCCCATCCAGGCAGGCGCTCCTTTCAACCACTTCCTGGAGGCAATGGGAACAGTGCCAACCACAAACCCACAGGTTCAAATGGATAGGGAAATGGAAACAATGGCCAGTCAAACCGGACCCATTTCTTTATCACCGCCACGCAAGGTAACCAAGATGAGGGAAAAGCCTGGGGAGAGCACTAAGCAAGCCAAGCTCTCCCCACGCAACTCCTGACTCACCCAATGATGAATACCAACCCAAGGACGTGGACCAATGCCCAACAATCCAGGTGCCCTCAGAGGACCTGGTACTGTACACCATTGCCAGACATCCCAATAAATTGATGCTCTATCCTTTCTTCTTTCACAGTTACACAGGCTCAGCACTCCTGGATTTGGGCGCAGATCAAACCCTGGTCAACAGTAGCTTTTTGGATAAGTTCAAGCTGGCCACTAATCCTTTGCAGATTAAAAATGTGGTCCTGGCTGACAAACACTACATTGCCGTGACAAAGGAAACTACCCCCTTCTCTGTCATGCTTGAGAATCTTCACTCCACCATTCAAGGTCCCGTCATTGACTTTCCCAAGTTTGACATTGTACTGGGACTAGACTGGTTACAGAAGAACAATCCTCACATAGACTGGGCAACCTCAGTGTTGACCATCAAGCGTGAAGGTGTCAACCACCAGATCTACCCTGACTCCATGGACCAACTTCTACGCAACCACGTCTTTGTGCGCATCATAGAGACCCAGGACAAGAAAAAAAATCTGAATGTGATTGACTGGGACTCCTGCCAATACGAGATCATACACTTCAAAGATCACCAGGATACCTCCACGCCTCAGGACCACAACATTGTGGCCTGCCATCCAGAAATCTTCAAGGAAGCGCTACCCGGGCTTCCCCCTGAAAAGCATATTCAGCACTCCATCCAACTCAAGGGGGCTTACCCAAGGCGCGCCCTATCTACAGGCTGACCCCAAATGAAGACAACGCCTTATACACCTACCTCAAGGAGCCATTGGAAAAAGGACTTATCTGCCCCTCACAGTCTCCCTTTGGGGCTGCCGTATTCTTTGTGGCTAAGAAGGACAGTACCTTACGCCTGGTCACAGGCTACTGCACCCTAAACAATGTTACCATTAAGAATTGCTATCCACTGCCACTGATTGACAAACTCTATAATGCCTTGGGAGGAGCCACAATCTTCTCCAAGATTGATCTAAATGCAGGCTACAATCAAATTTGCATTAAAGAGGAAGATATCCCCAAAACAGCCTTCTGCACTAAATATGTCTCCTACAAATATGTGGTGCTCAACTTTGGCATGACCAATGCCCCATCCACCTTTGTAACCTTCATGAAAAAAGTGTTTGCGCCCCACATAGGCAAGCACTCCCTAGTGTACCTAGACAACATTATTGTCTACAGCCCCTTGGTGGAACAACACCACAAAGACCTATAGGCAGTCTTTTCTACCTTGGCATAACACAAACTGTTGGCCAAACCCTCTAAGTGCCGGTTCTTCTGTGAGCAACTACCCTTCTTGGGACACATAGTCTCAAAGGACAGCATCAAACCCGACAGTCAAAAGATACAGACCATCTTCAAGATGCCACCACCTAAGGATAATTTGGAACTCTGCACCTTCTTGGGGATGGTGGCCTATGTATGCCGCTTCATACCTGACTGTGGCGTTTTGACTGCTCCTGTATCTGCCATAACAGGCGCCAAGTCCAAGTTTGTGTGAACCCCCCAATGTGACCTCTGTTTTAGACGCCTCAAGGAGAAACTCACAGCAGCTCCAATCCTGCAATACCCCAAACATGATGTGGAATACCAAATGGAAACCAACGCCTCAGATGCATCCATTGGGGGATTACTACAAATCAAAAATAATGACAGTGACTTCCTGCTTGTAGCTTATGAATTGCAAAAATTGACAGATGGTGAGTGCTGATACCCTATCCACAACAAAGAACTGTTGGCTATCATACACTGCCTAGTCAAATGGCACTGTTACCTGGAACTCCAGGAAGAATTCACAGCATTAATCAATCACAAGTCACTCATCTATTTCAAAACTCAAGCAAATCTGTTGCACCGCCAAGCCCGGTGGATGGAGCTATTGGAGATATTTAACATGCTCATCCAGTACAAACCTGGGGCCGAGCTTGCCATGGCAGACGCCCTGTCCCACCTGTATGTCTGTGTTTCAAGAGGAGAGAATGGGCTTGACCCAGACTGGCCTATCTTAGTACTACAAACCAAAGACAAAGGTTCCCCCCAGCACAACCAACATAACAAAGGAAACAGTCATCAAAAATGAACACCTCTTTGCTGACGTATATGGGACCCTAAACAGAAAAATGACTGACGGCACAACCATTTCCTACATTCCCACGCATCAGCAAGTTGACACCATCCTACACTATCACAGAGACCTTGGACATACCAAGAGCCAAAACCTATATGAGTTCCTTAAACATAAGGCCTGGTGGCCAATCTTATACCGTGATGTTCAAGAAGTTCTAGACCAATGTGAGGTATGTGAAAAGTTTGCCAAAAGCAAAACCCCGCCAAAGTCAGTACTTCCCATCTGCACACAACTACCTTTCAAGGTATGGGCTTTTGACATTGTTGGCCCCATGCCAGGAAAACACAATGACAATAAATACATCATCACCACCATTGACTTTTTTATGAGATGGCCAGTAGCCCAAGCAGTAAAGGCACAAACTGGCAATGATGTACAACAATTTATTGGCAAGGAGATAATCAGCAAGTTCAGAAAGCCAGAACTCCTGATAACTGATGGAAACAAAGAATTGACCTCTGAAGACACCAATGTATACCTCGCCAAAAATGGGGTCAAGCACACTGTGACAACACCATACCACCCACAGGCCAATGAATGCATAGAGTGGCTTAATGGTAGCTTCGTGCAAGCCTTAGCCAAACTCACTGCCAGGAGACCTGAAGACTGGTATAAGCAGCTACCAACTACACTACTTGTGTGTCAAACCCAAGTGAACAGATCCACCAGGAAAAGCCTGTTTGAACTGGTATACAGCACACAGCCAAATATCATTCAATCATTAACAGGACCTAAACTGGAAATTCCAAGTGAAGTCCCTCCATGCTCAAACCCTCAAGTGATAGAGGCTAACAGCGAGCAAACAGCAAAGGAGAATGAAAGTCTGCAAAAGACATTTGTCCCCATCTGCAATAGACATGAAGTTGGGGACAAAGTTTGGGTCATGAATGTTGACAAGAGCAAACTACAACCCAAGAAAGTAGGGCCAGCAATCATTCTGAAGGTAAATGACAATAACACTTACCTTGTGTAAGGGCTTGGAAAACATAAGCAAGACAAGACCCTACCTCATGATTGCCTACGGCCCTGCAAAGCAAGACATAAACTTCAATAAACCGCCCTGCCCACCACAGAACAGCAACTAGTTCAATATGGAACCCGGGCTCCTGACAACCTTCCTGACAACCTGCCCCCAGAGGAGGCCAACCTTCAGTTGGGAGGGGGTGTCAAACCCGCAGGCTTGACCCGCAATATGATTATCTGGTCACTTGAAGCCAGACTAGGAAGTCAACTCAAATTGCCAAATCCAACAACATGAACAAATGATGATCCCTTAAGATGGATACCTTATTTTGGCGCTTGACCCATTATCAGGATCAAGCCACCCCCTTCTTCCATCCAGCCATGTGATCACCAATCATGTTCCTGTTATCCTTGATTCACATGAACTATATAATCATTATCTCACAATAAAGGTTATTATCTATCTTCTAAATATTTTTCCCCATGTAACTCTTCTAAAACAGCACAGTTACAATAAAAGGAGAAAAGCTATCTTTTCCTAAAATAAGGAATATATTGTTCTCAGGAATTATAGAAAGAACATTCCTGAAAAATCCACTAAAAGCCCAGCTAAACCACTCAACTTTATCAAAGATTTAGCCTGCACTGTGGATGAAAGATTTGTATTGGCATACCCTGTGGATGCTCCAGCCTCCACTTTTTTTCCCTTGGAAGAAATCCTGATGAATTTAGATTTTTTATTAGCCTGGTGTTGACCATTATTGAAGAGCATTAGGATCATTCAATCAAATAGCTCCATATCAGTTTCCCTAAAGTCAAATGGTTCACAAATGCCTGAACTCAACTTCAGCCAATCAAATGGAGGCCCAGAAATTAGTTTGGAACCCTCCAGTCCCCCTGGGTGGGTTCAGAAAAATTTATTTTCCAGCCAATTGGATTCAGGTCAGGTTGTCATGTGACTCACCAACTGCAACTCCCTACTTTTAACTTAGTAAGGGGACTTCCAGTCCCTTGCTTGTTGATTCTCAAATATTATTAAATTTGGAAGTTGTGCTGCACCCTTTTACTATTTTGAAAAGCTTTGAACTCCTTCTTTGAGTTTGCCTTTGGATTTTAAAAGTGTTAGTTAATTCCTATTTTTACCTTACCTTACCTTAAAGCGGCTCTGTTTGAACCTGCTGGCCTTCTTGATTTTAAAAACAGAAGCCCTAGTGTATAGTGTCTGCTTTAACTGCTCTTGCTTTCCAAAACATGGTTCAAAATCAAATTTCCAGTTAGTAGTCTATATAAAAACTTACTTATATTCACTATTCTCATTATTTTTGCTTGTTTTTGAATTTTCTTCTGATAAAGCCGCTGTTAAAGACGTCAAAGACCACTCCCAAGACTTTAAGATCCCTGGCACTGGTATTTGGGTTATTTTGCTAGTAACTACCCTTGTTGCACATTATTTTACCAAAAAAGTCTTGCAAAAACCCACTTTTGGACTCCAAATCTCCTGGAGCTCCTGAAAATGATTATCCCAGTCATTAAATTTGTGGTTTTTTCTCTGGCCCCATTTTCACTGTTGTTGTGGTCAACCTCTCCTGACTTTTGGTTTTGTCTCTCATCCTCTGCGCGCCTTGTGGGTGAAAATCCCTCCAGTCTCTTGCACCTGTCTACCTCTTTCCTCATCTTGTGTGAGGCACTGGTCAAGCGTCTGACCTGTGACAACCTGGACTTGTCTACAGTTGACCCCACTTTGCTTGCTCCTGGTGTGGAGGAGACATCACCTCCCCCTTCATTTCAACTGGATAGTAGCAAGCCTACCCCCTGCAAGCACCAGAGCTCCTGACTTCTGTTCCATCTAGGGCACTGTGGTTGCTTACTGGCCTTGTGTTGATGAAATTGAATGCCTACTTTCCTCAACTGTCACTGGTGTCTTCCCTTTGGTCCCCTCTTAGGGTGACTTTCCCAGTATTTCACTGGGTGGCATCCTGGTGGTTTGTCTCATTGGGATGGGAGCCAAACTTAGTTAGTTTAGCCCCCCTCTCTCACACAATAATTCACTTGGGTGAATGTAGACTTTATTGATTGAAAAAAATAATATAATAGCAATTACCAGTTATATATAGCATGGTAAGAATAGAAATAGTTGGGGAAATTTAAAGGGCTGGGAATATTTGGGAAGTTTGCTGGAAATTTTGTGGGATATGTAGCTTAATTTTGGGGAATGTGTTTAACCTCTCCTCTAAAATGTGTATTGCACATAATTAACTTAAGTTAAAAATTAGGAGCCCCTCAAGCGCAGCAAAACCTGGAGTATCTCCAGCTATCCCTCTCTGGGACCTGTAGAAAAAGAACAGGGACTGGCAGGAGAAACAGAGGCCAACAGAAAATACAGAGCAAAAACTGAGTCAAGGAGGCCGTCAGCGTCATCAATATTGTTTAAAAGATCCAACAAAAGGATTTTCACTTCTCCTTATTGGCTATAATCAAGTCCAAAAGGTAAAAATTTGTTATTTACTATTTTACTAATGGTTTCTTCAAAAAAAAGAGCACATAAGTAAAAAAGAAGAAGATCTGGGTTCAAATCCCATTGTTGTAAATCTGGATCCAAAAGACCAATAAGGCCCAAATTAACAGGTAAAACAGAACAATTACTACCTATTAACCCTTGAATTTTAGGTGATTCCATAAGACCTAAAGGAGGACAAAAATTCTCTTTTATGCCAAAGATTAAATTTTTGTCAGGAGTTTCATAAAGGACATTCCTAACAATCTTCAATCAAGCATCAGCTTGTAGACTACAGAGCCCGGGCCCCAACACCCTTGCCACTAAAATGGCACCCAAGAAGTCTAAATCTATGCAGGGGGTATCAGAACTGCAGAGTTAATATCCTGGTAAGGCTCTGAAAAAAGGTCCCTTGTCCCTTGGATTGACTATCCTGGCACACATAGCCAAAAACAGAAGTTGATCTGGTTTTCCAAACAGGGAAACTACAACCAACCTTGGTGCAAACCCCAGGGGGCACTTGATTTAGCGCTTAAGTCATTAGCTGGATCAAGCTTCCCCTTACCCAATCCAATTGATTGGCACAATCTTGTTCCTTGTAAAGGATTTTCCCAAACCATATAACTGCCAGGAAATCATCCTTGGTCAGCTGGCCCATCAGAACTGGGGATGGAAAAGTCATAAGCTGGGCAGGCAAAGCCTGCCATGGAATGGGTGCTGGTTTAAATAGGTACAGCATAGATTTTCTTATTCAAGACAACCGGTCATAAGCCCAGATAATTGTGTCAACCATTCCAAAAAAGGTGGTGCACATTATACCAAACAGCTTGTTAGAACTTTTGGGGGGCGCAGAGCCAGGCACAGGCATCAGGCTGGGGTAAGAGGTTGCTTCATGTCTAGTTGGTAGCCAGGGAGGAAGCTGCATTTATCTTTAAACAGGCGGGGCTCAGCGGTAAACCAAGGCCCCTTCCTATTAGACTAGGTAAACTCTTGAGTATTGTCAGGGATGCTCTCCCTGACTACTTGAATTTTATTGACAACTTTGGCAAAAACATATCCTCAAACCAACACAACAACAAAGAAATGGAGTCCAGTTTTTATTTGAACAATGAGTTCAATGGGTTTCAAACTCTGAACCCTAAAGAAAGACCCAGTGTTAGTACAGAATTAACTTTTCAACTTAGTTTATCTTTATATATGGATTGTATTCATTTGACTTTTGCTCTGGCTTTTGAACCGGGTTTCAAAAAGGTTAATATTCTACTTAACAACGTCACTTACCGCTCACGCTCTGATTGGCTGCAGCTGTGTTCCTTGCCGCTCCGGAATCAATTAAGTCTATATTTGAGCCAAGCTCTGTACTTAGTTTCAAGTGATTATCATAACACAACCCGCTTAATTATGAACAGCCTTATGGCTTATCCTTGGATCCTCTGCCTTAACCTTTTAACAACCCATATTATTAAGTTTCATTTGTATCATCATTTGAGAAAAGGTATTAATTTAATTACACATCCATGAAAATCCCTCTTATTCTCAAATATGCCACTTAAATGTCCCAGCCTTCATTGTGAGGGTATTTAAGTGAGTTATTCTTATCATTTCTCTTTGTTCCAACAATAAAGATTTATCCAACACCTGCTACTCCTTCATTTTCTGATAAACACATTTTGAAGCCATGAGAGGAATTCTATTTCTATCCTGGTTTCTAGCTTACTTCTTGCCAGTGGTATCAACCTTGGAAAACCCAACACCTACCACTGACTGGTACAACTCTTCTCCAGATGACGCCCATCAAAAGGAATCCATCACTCACAGATGGTTCAAATACCCGTCTGGCCACTGGGGACGTAAATTCCAATATGGTTGTTTGTTTACTCCTCCTCCTACTGAACCTGCTCTGGTTAGACCTTACACCTCCTTTTACCTCTTGACGTATTTGGTGGATTACTATCTACTTGGTTGTTTCAGTTCTATGTTTGGACAATTTGCATATCTGGGACACCTATGACACCTTGCAATGGTAACAGTTCCTATTGGCTCAGTAATAGCAGGATTGAATTTAGGGGCTTTGGCTCATCAGCTAGGGAACTTGTTTCCTGCCAAGTGGGTCCCTGACAAGTATGGGTCAAGGGGTCCCATGCAGGTATATCCTTGGTAGTGTATTATCAATATTCTGGCTTCAAAGGGTACTCTGTAAAGTAGATGGGACTAAAGGGGATACCTGGAAGACAAGAACTTGCAGGCAGTGGGGGGAAGGCAGTCCAAAAGAATTATAGTTAAACTGGCAGATAGCTAAGATAAAATATAGCAATAATTGGGAAGCCCAATATAGCATAACATTTATTCAAAAATGTCAATGAAGTCTGGTGCAAGGTTTAGGGGTCTATATAATGCCCTGCTTCCAGACTTTAACTTCACTGATTAGGAGTCATTATAAGATCAGAAAATGTGAATTTGGGTGAGCATGACTGCCAGGTTAAAGGCATCAAAATGGCCCTGGCGCTGGGTAGGTATCCATTGGCTGGGTTTTCTAGAAGGTTAGTACAACCCCTCTGTTCTTGAGCATCCTTTATGAGAGTGGCTTGTTGGTTAGTGCCTTTCTTGGGAGCTGAATCCTGATTGGCTACCAAGGTGAACATCAGGCTATCAAGCCAATGATGCAAGCTTTCTTGCCTTTATTAGGTGATATGTTGTGTCTTTTGCTAGGCATCATCCTTGAAAAGTCTACAATGACATCCCTATCTTCAAGGGTTTTTGTGGTTTGGATCAGAGAGGATTTGATCCCAAAAGAAACCTGGGCTGGCAGTCCCCTAGTCTTCATGGCTGGTGGCTCATGGGCTGTATTGACCAGGGTTTAAAACCTGTTCCAAGCCTTGGGTTTTGAAAGGAGAAAATATGCCATTCCTGACAACAATCTCCTATAAACCAAATAAAGATGCTATTGAGTTTTCCAATTATGCTTCTCCTTGTAACTCTGCTAATACAGGGCAGTTACAAAAAAATAAGAAATAACTATAGTTTTAGAGCATGAATTTTATCAGTAAATAGAGTACAGCGGGCTTATAATCTGCTGAGAGAAATGAAATCATCTCAGTCAAAAAAACAAGCTTGAAGTGGATCTAAATATATTGCAATTTGATATAAGCTCCTTGACACTCTATTTGTTTTTAGACTCAGTTGGTTCTGTTTATCTTGACAGGTTATAAAACCATTGTATATCTAAGTTTTTGATCTACTGTAAGGCAGAAAAGGTACATATTATGGGAATTATAGCTGGATCAAGTTTGACAGAAAATCAGTTGATAGAAAAACAGTTGGCGAATATCTTCCTTCCCCATTTTGGGAAGGCCTTGATTGATAAAATTTTGACAGAAAGTTAAATATAGCTAATATGAAAGACAGTATTAAATTATAAAGCTAATAGTTTGACAAACTATTATTTTTAAAACCAATATTGAATATAAAGAAGATATATAATTTTAAGGTGGATGATCTTATACTAAGTTCAAAGTCTGACATATGGTTATTAAGGCTAATACTGAACTTTCCAGGCATTTGGAGAGTTGTCAGGTTTTAAGAGCAGTGATACACAAAAACTGTCTATAGTTTTCTTTTTTTACCAAAAAAGGTATTCAGCTGCCAATAAGAAAGATGTGGCAATTATGGATTTCTTCCTATCTCTGTGCTTGAATATTATCCTCACAGTGATTATTATTTTATACTTTAATAGATCGAGACATGATGAAATGATTCCAAAAAAATACTATAAATTATTAGCTTAATATGGTGCCATTAAGCCATTTTTACTGCATGTGACCAATAGGAACCTAAGGTGCTTTGTTGAGACATCCTTTATTAATACAAGTGATTTTTGATTGGCATAAGAGCTGTGGGTTCTCATAACAAGTTCAAGAATAGGGGAGCATTTTTATTTAGATTAAAGAGTTCAAGGATAAACTTATGGATCATATTTTCTCGTTTTTTAGAATCCCTTACCTGGTCATATAACCTATTGTTAGCCTCCAGGAGAAGCATCTAGCTTGGATGAACATTGGTGATTACAACTTATCTGGAGACCCGTTCTTCAGCCTTGACAATTGACTTTTGTGTCTAATCAAGTTCTTTATTTTACATTGATAGGCCTAATTGAGTTTTAAAAATCAGAAAAAATAATGTATCCTGAAAGCAAATGTGCTGTTATTTATATTTATTTACAAGTCTTAGACAAACCTAAGTATGATTATGTAAATATAAATCTGCTTGTAGGCTTGAATAACTTATTTTATTAGTATCTAAATCCTTATTAAAAAGACAGGGAGCTATCAGTAAAGATTAGAATTGATTCTATCTTGAAGTGAGTATGTTCTTGTTGTTGCAACCAATCCCCTAGCCCAGTTGCTGCTGTATCTCGCAACACACAGGCCGCACTCAAAGAGACTTCCCATGTCAGTTTTCATGGTATACATTAGCTTGACTGCTAGGTATAGGGTCCAACTTGTATATGGTATGAAGCCGATTCAACCCAATAGTACCAGGGGTGCTGATACCATTACTTGGAAAATTACTATATTTATCCCATTCAGTTGCACACAGGCTACTCTTTTGTGGTTCAATGACTCCCACTAATGTATAAATAACATCTTATTCCAAATTAAATTCATGGCCCCTCTTGGACTGTCGTCTTCCCCCAACTTCTTCAAGTGCTGAACTGTACCTAGTTCAGTTGTAACAGCAAGATCATAAGCTGAAGTGGGTAATGAAATAGGTTAGAAAACATGAGTGTCCTGTTATTTATGAGCTGCTAGTTATTTTGTGATATAAAAATAGGATATAAGACCATTGAATTAAATACTAGTAGTTTCATGAGAACAGAGCAAACTACTCGAGTTTTCATAAACTGTTGAAGTTTAGAAAATAATGCTACAATTGTTTAGCAACACAAACCATTATTTGAAAGGAGATAGGCTTTGAGTATATTCAGGTACAAGGAGCGCAGCCGTGATTTCTGAGGGGGGAGTCACGGATAGAATAAAATTTAAGCAAGCCGACCTATTAATTTCGCTGAAAGTTGTGTAAGAAAATGAAAACTACCATTAATCCCTACAAGATATTCTAAAACTCTCGTATTATTCACAAGATAAAAAGATCGGCTTCCAGAGTTTAGATAAAAGCACAAATTTATTGGCACTTCTGGATTTTGATTAATTAACTTGTGAAATTATGATTAAGGATATTCCACTATTAAAAATAGGTTGTTATGTTTATGAGATAGATAATGCTAATGGGAATAAGAATGCATGAAACAAAATAATGGAGGGCGGCATTAGGTGTGACAAGGGACGTTATGAAGTTGAGAACTGTTTAGCCTAGCAATTGACTCTTGTGGTAAGACATTTATCCGGTATTGTCACAGAAGTCGATCTAATTTCCCTTAAATCAAAGGCTTCCAGATAGCTAGGGGGAGCTACTCCGAACTGAGGCAAGATGAGATCGGGCTGCCTAAAAGAAACGCTTTGGAGACCAATCATCTGAACTTTTCTAAGTGCTTGCGAGGAGCAGTAAAATTGCTAAAAAAAGGTCAATAAACAGTCTTTAAAAGTAACCGTACCCATAGCTGGAAGCCCAAAACAAGTAGGACCATATGTAACAACACGAAATAAAAAATCAAATCCGTTTGACTGACTATGAGCCAAACAAGTATTCCGAGAAACAAGGCCATTTCGATCCATAACATCATGAGGAACCTTGTATATAACTTTTGGCGAAGATTACGTATTTCTCTTTCTCTATCGGAGGAGGTTGGGATCAAGAATCCATTCGACATTTTGTAATAATAGGAATTTTATGGCTAAAAAAGCTAGCGGGTAAATGGAAAATCTGATGAGAATGGTGCAAAGTATAAACTCGCTATAAAGTATATCCTTAAGCTTTTCAGGGAAGAAAACACCCGTTAAGCACGAGGAAAACCACTTGCTAAGCAGCCCCTTATTACTACAGGCTTCACGTTTGGTAACTTGTCTAACTGGATACGCACTAATTCTAGTTGCAGTGGGCTTTTGAACGTTACAACGCCATAATTCAGTTACAACTAAAGTTAGTGATTTCAAAGTTCAGTTAACAGTTTGAATTATCCCCCTTAATTCTGATTCCAAGATGAAGTGTTGGATCAGATATGAACCAACCTCTTGTCAATATGGAATTATCCCTTAACCTATGAATATCAACTTATTCCAATCTCTTATGACGTAATTTCTTGTCTACAGACTGGAGCATGCAATGGTATTATTGCTTCAAGCTACCTTTTTTCTGAAGCATCATAAAACTTGTATGCTCTTCTTTTAACCGCTAGCCAAGCTGAACGAAATAATTTACGAAGTGAATATCGCATCAATACGCTTTGATCTACTAAGCATACAAAAATATTAAGCCAATCCAGGCGGTCTGACTTTAAACGAAATCCCTAAGAAATCAGTAAAACTTTTAACCCTGATTGTATTTCAGTTAAATTCATTTTTAAATTTAAATTTATGTTAAGATTGTTGTAAGAACCATCATCCATCAAAACAAAACTGCAATCTGTGGTGCTAATAATTAAAAATATGGACAGGAATACAAGCTATCGTTTTATGACGATATCTCTGATTCACGATTTCAAAAATAAACAATGCTGCATGCTTCACAGCTGTGAAGAGGTAGGACACGCCATTTCGAAAACGGTATCTCGAAATACACCATCTCGATGTTTAGCTATCTCAATTTTATAGTAAAAACGCCATTTCGATTTACAGCATCATGACTAAGAAAAACAGGTTTTAAATTTTTGATTTTTTGAACTCCAAAAAAACCCAGAAAATTCTCAAAAAGTAAAAATTAAAAAAATTCTAGGCTTAAAAAAGCCTCAGGATTCCAAATTTGCAATAAAAATTGGGTCGATTAGTAGCAACAAGGCTGTGTGAAGCCCAAAAGTCAAAATATACACAAAAACAACCATTTCTATCTATTATAACTATGATCTATACTTTAAAACAAGCAGATATTTGTACCAAATACTAAATAAAATTAAAAGAATGATAAAAGTAAAGGAAAGAAGAGAGAAGTCAAAGTAGTGTTTATTGGAAAATGGCTCAAACATTGGTAGAAAGAGCAACTGAGATAGCTTGGAGATGCTCAAGCTTTCTATCCTTAGGATAGTATGCAAGAACAACCTTTCTGATCTCTGTGTACTTTTTAACTGCCTCAGTCTGCTTGGAGGATTGTCCTTAGTCTTTATGCCGGTCTTGAAGAGGCGGTGTCAGGATACGCCCTGACACATCTTGTGTTACAAAAATGCCTTGGGAAAATCCTGCTATTCTCCACAATCCCAATGCTAGTTTGATGACTCTCCTAGCTGCTCTTGACAATGAGCTATGGTTTTTTAAAGTTTGGCCGCCAGCTAAACTTCCTAACCAGTGTGAAGTGACAAAAATATGCGACCAAGGCACAAGAATTGATGCAAATCTTAATTTGAGCATAACTCAGCAACCACTGAACGGATTTAGACATCCAAACACGCATTTTGAAGCCAAACACCAGGAGAGTTGATCTGTGCTATTTATAGATAAACCACGGATGCAAAGCCCGATGTGCAAGGTTTTGCAAAGAAACATGAGTCATGCTGTTCAGAAGATGCCTCAAAACCCCAGCCTGATGCCACCAGCAGAGTCCCTAAGACTGTCTAGAAGATTTAAGAAGATTCTTAAGAATCTAATGAAATGGTATATAAAGGTGTTGCTCACAATAATCCCCTTGTGATCATTCTAAGTTAGCCTTAAAATAAAGTTTTAATTTAGTTTGATTTAAATATTAAGTTCAGCCGGATGGAAACCAGTCAAGACCCTCTGGGCCCTGACAGGCGGGCAGAGATGGCCTGCTGTGTTTTTAGATGCACCATTATCTTGTTGAATTTGGGCTTCTGAACCCTGACCCTTGTAGAAAACTGGCTATGCCACCATTCAAGGGAAGAGGTGGTCTTGATGAGACCGTATTTGACCTGCTTATAGCAGTTTCACTGGATTGGGTCACTCCCTTTTCTGATGTGGTGTGCTCTCTGAAAAATACCAACCCAGTGAGTTTCAAAATACTCAATCAAAGGTGCAAAGACTTCCTGGTTGGCTATGATATACTGTAAATTCAGAAACTGAATGTAAAAATATGGGATTGTCAAATCCTTGGTCCAAATTTTGAATCACTTTTGCAGGCAACTCAGCTGAATGAAAATTAATTATTTAATAAAATTAACCATTTAATTCAACATTTTTTGGTTTATTTAAATTGGCAAATTTTGAATCCCTCAAGCAGATAACTCAACTAACTAAAGAAAAAAACAGCAAACAAATACAGGATACATGAATAAGAAATTTGGGATTCTAATGTACAATTTGAGATTTCCTGAATTTCAAACAAATCATAGACATCATGTAAAACTTAACAAATCTGAAATGGCAGGATTGTCAAATCCAAGAACCAAGTTTCAAATAAAAAATGAGGTGAATTTGAAATAAATATAATTTATAGGTGTCTCAAAAATGATGATAAAGGATCTAGAGTGGATTTGTGCTAATTCTTTTAGGAATCATAGGCATTCTCAAAAATCACCCTATTCCAGTTTAGGATGGCTAAAATTTTGAGCGTAGTTTTCACCAACTTAACATACTTAACAATAAAATTGACTCTAATATACATTCCTCTTCTTGAGCTTAATTTTTTTAATAAAAATTTATTATGTCTTCTTCCGACACCAACCAAGTCAATAATCTGTTCCCTGGCCTTGACAAAATCATGCAGGGCTACACTGGGTCTCTTAACAGTGAAGCCTCTGTCTATGGCCACTCCCAACCCGCAGGCCCCTTTGCAAGCCCCACCCAGGAGTGTGTTCTTTCTCCTGCAACTTTCAGCATGGCCCTGTTTGCCCATCATGCACAGACAGCCACCAACCCAAATCCCGTATCAACAATGGCATCTGAAACCTGCCATTTGAGCCATGGGGTCACCCAGAGAGTCCCAAATCCTGAACCAGCCAATCAGATGGCACTTTCTGGTTCTCAAGAAAAGACCCCACCTCCAGCCAATCAGCCTGCAAGATACAGAAGAAAGCTAATTACCTCGGAGATTGTTCTCAAAATGATTGGAAAGGGAGAGATGCTTATGTCCCTTGGGGAAATTGCAGCCGCTGGGGTTTGCAAAGTCCACTGTGACTGCAACCCTGCAATCCCACGCCAACTGTGGCCCCCTACCAAAAAGACCCTGACTGGTGCCTGTTATTTGACTGAAGGTGAAAAAGCCCACCCCCTCATGATGGCTATTATGGAGTGTGACCCGCAGATGCCCCTGGTCCAGATCTGTCTCCCACTGGGACTCCATGGCATTTTCACCAATAAGAGAACAGTGAATTTGCAGATGCACAGAGTTGTGGTTGCCACCAGACTCTTATCCAATCATGTTCTCAGTGGCCTTGTTTTGGTGGATACTGACCCCTATGATTCTACCATCATCAATTTTATCAAAGGGAGGGCAATGAGGACCTGTAATGACGTAATCTTACTGTCATATGCCAATATTTTGGCAAGTATTCAATACTTTGGAGAAAAGCACATCCAGTCTGATGTATTCAAGCTGGGTCAATCCTGTATTGATTTGTTGGGGTTTTATTGGCAGTTTCCCCATTGGGCGTCAATTATTACTCAGCAATATTGAACACCACAGATGGGTATGCCTACCAGACAGAGCTCAAGGTCATGCTGGAGGAGTGGGCTACCCAAAACACTGCATACACAGTTGTACTGAGTGCGGAGATGGAGCAGCAGGAATGGGCAACCCAAGAAATCAGGGCTGCAGGGCATACCTGTTGGACCTACCCCATCAATCACACCAACATGCATCTTGCAGATGTATGTCTCTATAATTTTGGTTCTGTACTCAGGCGCTTAAAGCCTGCCACATACAATGAACTGTGCACCCAAATTGATAAGGGTTATGAGCTGTTCCCTTCTGTGTTTGTCCAGGACTATCAGATCTTGTCATTTTCTATTCAAGTGATAGTGATAAGTCCAGAAAGGTCTCCCACCTCCCCTCACACCAATCCATTTGTTTCACAAAGCCCACATATGTGACAGAAGAAGAATTTAAGCAATTGAAGCAATCAGCTCTTGCTGCCCCTTCCCAGTCACCAAACCCTGCCTCCCCAACCCCTCATCAAGCCACCTGCCTTCCAACCCTGACTCCCAAACCACCGCCCATCCCCCCCCACTATCTCTGATGCTGTCCCTTTCACAGGCGCAGGTGAAGGTGATGTTCATTCTGCCCAGTCCCTCCCCTTCTCATCCTTTGATGAGTAAAAACAATCTTTTCTTTGTGGTAACTTATTAAAGGTGATATTAAATCTTCCAATTCATAATTAATAATATTTTCTTTTTATATTATCAACATTTCTCATAATTAATGCAATTTTGTGCATTTTATGAATAGCTTAAAATTATTAGCATGAATATTTTTCATCAATATTAATAAATTAAATACCATAAACGTAAATATTGCATTAGAATATTGCAATTAGACGTCAAATCTTAATATTTAGACATTGTGTGCATAACTCAATGCATTTTTTTAAATAAAATTCATTGTAAAAGAGGCCTTTTTCATTGTAATTTATTGAAATAGACTTTTTTATATTTGAGAGCCATTAACACTTAGTCAAATATTGATACATAGTGCATTTTACAGCCTGTATATTTACCTATTGGTGATAATTCTATAAACATTTCAGTCAGATTTTGCGAGGTAATAATAATGTAATGGGCTAATAAATTACTTTTTATTACCATTAATTGGCTGATTTGCTTTGCTGTGGCAATAATGCATTTTCTGATGTTTACACACTGGTTTCCAATTGGATGGTTTCACATCTAATTGCACAGGCAATAGGATGTGAAACCAACCAATTGGATACTAGTGCGTAAATATCAAAAAATGCACTATTTCCACAGCAAAGAAAATCAGCCAATTAATGGTAATAAACAGTAATTTATTAACCCATTACATTATTACTGTAAATTCAGAACCTAAACGTAAAAATGCAGGATTGTCAAATCCTTAGTCCAAATTTTGAATCACTTTTGCGGGTAACTCAGCTGAGTGAAAATTAAAATATTAAATAAAATTAACCATTTAATTTGACTTTTTTGGTTTATTTAAATTGGCAAATTTTGAATCCCTCAAGCAGATAACTCAACTAACAAAAGAAAAAACTCAGCAAAAAATGCAGGATACATGAATCAGAAATGCAGTATTCTAATGTACGGTTTAATATTTCTTGAATGTCAAACAAATCATAGAAATCATGTAAAACTTAATGAATCTGAAATTGCAGGATTGTCAAATTCAAGAACCAAGCTTCAAATCATAATTGCGAGGAATTTGAAATAAATATAATTTATGGGTGTCTCAAAAAGGATGATAAAGGATCTAGAGTGAATTTGTGCTGATTCTTTTAGGAAGCACAGACATTCTCAAAAATCACCCTATTCCATTTTAGGACGGCTAAAATTTAGATCCTACTATTCACCAACTTAACATACTCAGCAATAAAATAGACTAAAATCTATACATCTCTTTTTTGAGCTAAAGATTTTTAATAAAATTTTATTAAGTCTTCTTCCAACACCAACCAAGTCAACAAGCTGTTCCCTGGCCTTGACAAAATTATGCAGGGCTACACTGGGTCTTCTAATAGTAAAGCCTCCCTCTATGGCCACTCCCAACCTGCAGGCCCCTTCAAAAGCATCACCCAGGAGTGTGTTCTTTCTCCTCGTCCTCAAGCATGGCCCTGTTTGCCCATCATTCACAGGCAGCTGCTAACCCAAATCATACAGCAACACTAGCATCCAGAATTGACCAAGTGAGCCATGGGGCCACCAATGTAAGCCAGAATCCAGAAACAGCCAATCAGATGGCACTGTCTGGTTCTCAAGGCAGACACATCCCACCTCAAGCCAATCAGCCTGCAAGATACAGAAGAAAATTGATCACCCCAGAAATTGTTCTTGAAATGGTTGAAAAGCAAGGGATGCTTATGTCCCTTGGGGAAATTGAGGCCGCAATGGGTTTTACAAAGTCCACTGTGGCTGCAACCCTCCAAGCTCACACCAACTGTGGCCCCCCTCCCAAGAAGACCCCAATTGGTGCCCGTATTTTGACCAAAGGTGACACAGCCCATCCCCTTATGATGGCCTTTATGGAGCATGACCTGTGGGTGTCTCTGGTCCAGGTACGTCTCCAGCTGGGACTCCACGGCATCTTCACCAACAAAAGAATGGTGAATTTGCGGATGCACAGAGTTGTGGTTGTGGCCCAAATCTTATCTAATCAGGTTTTTGGTGGCCCCATTTTGGCAGACAGTGACCCATATGATTGTACTGTTGTCAATTTCATCAAAGGAAGGGTAATGAGGGCCATTAATGACGCCATCTTCCTGCCATGTGCCAAGATTTTGGCAAGTATTCAAGACTTTGGAGAAAAGCGCATCCAGTCTGATGTATTCAAGCGTGGGCCAATACTGTATTGTTTTGATGGGGTTTTGTTGGCAGTTTCCCCATTGGGTGTCACTTGCAACTTCACAATATCAAACAAGGCAGATGGGTATGCCTACCAGACGGAGCTCAAGGCCATGCTGGAGGAGTGGGCCACACAAAACGCCATGCACACAGTTATACTGAGTGCAAAGATGAAGAAGCAGGAATGAGAAACCCAAGAAATCAGGGCTGCAGGGCATATCTGTTGGTCCTACCCTACCAACCACGCCAACATCTATCTTGCAGATGTATGTCTCTACAATTTTGGTTCCGCCCTCAGGCGCTTAAAGCCTGCCACATACAATGAACTGTGCACCTGAATTGATAAGGGTTATGAGCTTTTCTCTTCTGTGTTTGTCCGGGATTATTTGATCTCATCATCTCTATGCAAGTGATAGTGATAAGTCAAGAAAAGACCCCCGCCTCCCCCACGCCAGTCCATCTGTTTCACTAAGCCTGTATATGTGACAGAAGATGAATTTGAGCAATTGAAGCAATAAGCTCTTGCTGCCCCTTCCCAGTCACCAAACCCTGCCTCCCCAACCCCCCATCAAGCCACCTGCCTTCCAACCCTGACTCCCAAACCACTGCCTGTCCCCCCACTATCTCTGATGCTGTCCCTTTCACAGGCGCAGATGAAGGCAATGTTCATTCCGCCCAGTCCCTCCCCTTCTTATCCTTTGATGACTAAAATAAAGTTTTTCTTTGTGACAACTTATTAAAGTTGATATTAAATCTTCCTATTCATAATTAATAATATTTTCTTTTTACATTATAAATATTTCTTATAATTAATACAATGTTGTGCATTTTATGAATAACTTAAAATTATT
Source organism: Entomophthora muscae (assembly GCA_014839935.2). Taxonomy (NCBI): domain Eukaryota; kingdom Fungi; phylum Entomophthoromycota; class Entomophthoromycetes; order Entomophthorales; family Entomophthoraceae; genus Entomophthora; species Entomophthora muscae. Next base: position 121,960 of record QTSX02002234.1, read on the forward strand.
AGCATGAATATTTTTCATCAATATTAATAAATTAAATACCATAAACGTAAATATTGCATTAGACGTCAACTCTTGATATTTTGATATTATGCACATAACTCAATGCATTTTGTTTAATAAAATTCATTGTAAACTTGGCCTTTTTCATCGTAATTTATTAAAACAGATTGTGTTTATATTAGAGAGCCATTAACACTTAGTACAAATATTGATACATAGTGCATTTTACAGCCTGTATTTATACATATTAGTAATAATTCTGTAAACTTTCTAGTCAGATTTTGTGAGGTAATAATAATATAATGGGTTAATAAACAGTGATTTATTAAACCATTACATTATTATTACCTCACAAAATCCAACTGGAAAGTTTACAGAATTATTATCAATAGGTAAATATACAGGCTGTAAAATGCACTATGTATCAATATTTGAACTAAGTGTTAATGGCTCTCTAATATAAACACAATCTGTTTTAATGAATTACAATGAAAAAGGCCAAGTTTAAAATGAATTTTATTAATCAAAATGCATTGAGTTATGTACATAACTTCTAAATATCAAGAGTTGACGTCTAATTGCAATATTCTAATGCAATATTTACATTTATGGTCTTTAATTTATTAATAATGTTGAAATAGAAAAAAATATCAGAAAAATAGTAGCAGGAAAGCTGGGTAACAAGGGCCAGCCACTAATCCAGTCAAAACAAGATGCTCTGAATAAACTAGGAAATATTATAGACAAAAAGAACAAAGAAGCATTGCTCAATCTACAGGGAACAATCCTATCAAGTCTGAAGTTCAATGAAACAACCTACAATTTGTGGGAGTCCTGGCAGGGGGCCAAAGAAAACAATAAGAAGATCAAACTGATTGAAGGAACTGAAATCTAACAGGAAATAAACACCAACAAAGAGGGAAATAATCAAATGGAAACAGATGAAAACAAAACACAGTCAACAAGCATGAGCGCCTCAAAAAACAAAGAAAGTTCAACTAATGAAAATCAAGAGGAAACATAAGTAATATGGAAAATAAGGAAAATCAAACCCAGAAAATAAATGAAGAGCAGCCAACACTCATGAAGTTTGCTGAAGGGGCGCCTGTGGCTGAGAGGGGCACAGGGGAAACAATCAGTAAGTCTCTTTATGTTTTATTTGTATTTACTTTAGTTATAACTAAGGATGGGGACAAGGTTGCAGAAGTGGCGGCTTTTACGCCAAGTTAGTTCTAATGGGGTTACCAATCACTGGTAGCCCCTGTAAAACAAATGTATAAAAATCAAATAAATAAAATAGTACAATATAACCTCAATCAATATGCAGCAAAAGACACAATGAATAGGGAATTCAAAGCGCCAGAAGGAAGCTCAACCTGGGTCAAAGAAGCCTATGAAGTAGGCACAAGTATCAACTTCAAAAGAATGATGAATATCCAAATAAATGTCAACATGAATTTCAACAAGTATATATGTGAATGCCTTGAACATTTCCCATTTTCAACTATAAACACATATGAAATAAACCTGAAAAAAAGTCAATTTCACGTTCCACAAGAAAACATCAAAGCCAAAATATTCAATAATTTAATAAAATCAATATCAAATCAAACAGACAATGTATTTTTAGTTAATAAGATGAAACCTTTATTCATATTGTTTGCAGAGGCATGGGTTGAGGATGCCTCCAAAATGCCCAACTCTCCTTTACTCAATTTTTCAAACACAGCCTATACAAATTGATTAGTTATAATCTACAAGAAATTCTGTTTATTTGCAGAAATCTATACCTCACAGCAACTGCATCTCTCTGTTTACCTCATGGTAGTACTACACTGCATCATGAAGGCCAACGTAAAGAAACTGGAGGGCATCCCCTTTCAGATGGACGTCTGCCGGCTGGCACTAGATAAAATGAAGACAACACAGGGCTATCAAACTGTAGAGCATGTCTTATACAACTGTTTTATGTTAGCTTCATTGTACAGGTACACAATACCTTCAGAGAACTAACTCCTTGTTAATTTGCTCTTGATATTGCCTTTTATAAGACGCTCAGCCACCACCAGGGTGTTGAGCGCCACCCCTCTAGCAATTGGCGCCAGAGTTGTCTACCACGTGTAAAAGAGTATGTGGTCCCAATTGGATGCATTAGCAGAAAATATAATTTTGGGGAATAATACCCCAGAATAATTGCATCCCCCTTAGCAATTTGCATCCCCCTAATAAATCATATTCCCTTGTAACTTGTATTATTATTTTATTTTTTAAATTTTTTATTTTAAATATTAAAATTTTAATATTAAATTTTAATATTCCATATTTTATTTACTAAAATTTTAATGTTGAATATTTCAATATTAAATAATTCACAATTAAATAAAAAGATTCAAACTTTAACATATAAATTTTAATATTTAAAAAATATTTAAATTTTAGTATTTAAACTTTAATAGATAAATTTTAAGATTTATAATTATAATTTTACTTTTAATATTTTAAGATTATTTTAAATTTTGATAGGTAAATTATAATAGTAATATATCTAAATATATTACAAGACATTAGTTATAGTTGCAACCAAGTCAAATAATAAAAACTAAGTTAAAAATGTTTTTATTTACTAGCTTGTTGAGTACAGGTTCATTTATTATATAGACAAACAACAAGAATTGAATTTATCTGCATCATGCAGCCTGATCCACTATTGTTCTAAAAAGTTGATTGTTTAGAACTCAAATTACCTTTCCCTCATAATATGATTTGATAAATATATTCAATATGCTTGACCCGCATTCTAAGTACTAATTAGTAAGAGATACATGAAAATCATTGGTTTCTGTGTTGTGTGGCTATAGTGGCATTGAAATATTAAGGATCAGATGATGACTTGTGAGGTCCAATTTGTAGCTTAAAAAAGCCAAATAACAACAATGATTCACAATTATTTAAATAAAATTAATCTATTTCTATCATTTTTTAATTTTTTTTATTTGTTAACTCTACAGTCAGTACACTATTTGGTGGATTATAATAAAAAATACATAACTCTATATCTAGAATAATTAATTTTAATTGCATTTTTTACTGATTATTATATGTCTATATGTCAGGATTGTCAATTTGTTACCCCTCAAAACCTGGGCCCAAGGGCAAGATTCGAACCCTGAACCCAAATTCCTGCAGGCCACTGGCCCCATGGACCAAGAGCCCGCCCGCCCGCGTTTTTCTGAGATTGAAACCCCGCGAGCTGAAGGCCCTGCTAATTCTTGAAGTCAGAATACCAGTACAGGTTCAATTACAATGGTTCCTGAGGAGGAGTTTCTTGAATTGCCTAATGGAGGCAGAGAAGGTAGCCCTGTGAACTTCATGAGCTTGAAGTCCTCTCAAGTAACCAATCAAACTCAACTGTCAAGGAAAAACCTGGGCTTTGGGACTGACCTTGTGACCACAGCCAAAAATCAAGGAAATCAAGTGAACAATTTGGACATTCTGACCAATGAGAGAACATCCAGCCAAGGTGCTATTTTGCTGCTCCTACACCTGGGCCTCCTGGCCACCCACCCGCATTTTTCCCAATATTTTGATGAAACCCTTATGGGAAATACTAAGTTTGGAGGCAGGATGCTATATATGCCTATAGATTCTGCACTCAAACCTTATTGCCATTTTTGAATAAATATTATGTTATTTTGGCTCACACAGCTATTGTCTTATTTTGTATTTGCTATCTACTAATTCAGTTTGAGATCTCCTGGCCCTCCTACCCCACCACCTGCAGTCTTCTGTTCTCCTGGTGTATCCTTTGGACCTGTCCATTTTACCAACTACCCTCTGAAGTCTGAATACAAGGACTACACCCCGGAAAAGATACTTGAACTTGATCCATTGACCTGCATAAAATCTGCAGTTATATATAACCAACAAGGTCTGTGGATATTTTCAACACCCAAGTTGTTCAGAGGAAAATTCAACTATCTCCCTGCTTATGACCTGCCCATGGAACCGCTTGTGACCCCAAAAACTATGCCTGCTTCCTCACCCAACCTCCCAAACAACCATTATGGCAAGCTGTTTGGGATTATGTACATCACCCTCACAGGGGTGATTGACACTATAATCTTGGCCGCCGGCCTGTGGTACTGGATGGGAAAGTCTGCCTCCTATCTTTTTAAGCTAGCTCCCCTCTTGTAGTGGGCATTGCCTGCAAAAAACCCAGCCTGGGTCACCCCTGGAAACATCGGGCCGGCTTCCCAAGACTGGATCCCTGACACTATAATACAATCAAACATCAAGTCATTATATATAAATAATAATATTTGAGTCCTAATAAAAACAAAATAAATAAAAATAAAAAACAAATAATACCCAGAGTGCCCATTTATCTGATTGGCTCAGAGGCCAGGGCTTTGGGGAGGAAGAATTCTGAGTGCTTGTTAAAAGCTGCCACCACATTAAGTGGTATCTCAAATTGACTGACCTCAAGGATGTTGAAGAGATCCTTGGTGTCTTGGGGGAGGCCTTTCTTCACCTTATTCTTGATCTACCCAAAAACCTCCTCAACTGGATTCAGGAATGGGGAATATGGTGGGAGGAAGAGAAGTCTCATTGGAAAATTAGTAAGCCGGTGGCTAGAGGTATGGCTGTTTTTGTCAATGGGTAGGAACTCTGAAACAACCAGATCCACTTTGTGGAGCCCAACATTATCCAATACAACAATGTTGGTTGTACTATGGTAATTGATTTGGATATACTCCTTAACAGTTAGAGAAAATCAAGAAATGCCCTGCTGTTATGGGAGCCTTTAATCATCTGGTATTGATCTAAACCATAAGGACCAAGAAGCGCAATCATTGAATAGGTCTGGGAACAGACAGCTGCACAATGGGCTACACCGTCCTTAGACCCCTTCTCAACCCAACAATGCCTAGACCTAGTGAGGAGGAAACAACATTTTGTTGATGTAGAAGAACTGGACATTCCCAGTCTCCTTTAGGGCCAGATATGTCTCAACATAAATGTGTTGATCCTCAATGATCTTCTCATTGAATCTGCTGTAAGGAGAAACTCCAAGCACCTTCCACAAGAAGCCCAATTTGACCATTGCTTTGTATACAAGGGTTTTAGAAACAGAAAGCCCAAACTCTGTGGCAAGCATTGATTGGACAGAAAGTGAGTCCAGGTGGCAATCCTTAGTAACCCACTGCTTGATTGCATTGATATGAATGGGCTGAAGTAGGCTGGGCTGTTGCTTAGCCTTGGCAGATTTTATAATTTTCCTGGTGTTGCCATACTTGGTGTTGATATTGGCAATGTATCTGGTGGTGACACCAAATTGGGACGCAATATCCCAAACTGCCATTCCCCTGTTCAAGAAGTTGAGGAGAGCTTCACGCTCACTATCCCTCAACCAATGCCAGCCCTTGGCAGGTACCGCGGTATCCTGGCTAGCAGGCTTGACATAGGGGATGGGGACCTTTGTGTAGAAGGTGGGATCACAATTGGTTGTGTTGGCGCCGTCAATGATGGCATACAATACAGGTGCAGATGGCTCTTTGGTGGTGGCCAATGGCTCATAGGAGGTGTCAAAGACGCAGGGGCAGGAAGTAGAAACTCTTTGATCAAGAGTGTGGGGCTGGGTGACAACTGGGTACACGGTGGAGGTGTATGTAACCTCATTATTCCCGATGACCTTTGTATAGGAGACTTTTGTGGCAGGCCTTGAGAGTGGCTTCTGTCTTGGATTCAGGATACTGTTCCTGGCTTGAGATGCAGGAGATGGTTGGCTGGCACTGACACCTTGGGAGGCCTATGTGTTGGCAAGACTCCCCTTGAGTTGGGTTCTGGGTCTGTTCTTGGACCCTCTGGGACGCCCTTGTGGACAGGCTGCCCTGCGGGCTGGTGCAGGAGCGGGTTGGGAATGTGATTGTCTGTCCATAAAAATAAAATGAAAAAATACTTTTTAGATCAAATATGTATTTATTTGGATATATTGGTTTAGTTGTGAGTAGTTGCTTTCTCTTGATTTAGCCTTGAATAGTAACAGAATTTCTATATCTGTGATTTGAAGTGTATAATATTGTATCCTTTCTAGTTTGGAAGATTTTAAAGTTTAATCACCTTTTATGTCTAAACATGGTTGTTGAGATTGAATTTTTCATTTGATTTTAGTTGTGGTGGAGCTTCTTGATCTGGGTTGGTGTTTCCTAGTGTGCTTACTGTACATTCAATTTGGATTCCAGTTCCTGCAATTAATATCTGAGTTTACTAGTGGCATTCAAAAGTGATTTGGAATTTGGTTCTTGGATTTGACAATCCCGCAATTTCAAAAAACATAGTAAACTTAATGAAAATGGTTGCTGAATTTGAACACTTCAAAAATTGATTCCAGTTAATTCATTTTGTCCATTGGAAATATGCTGTTTGACTTGAACTTTGCAAAGTTTCTATGAGTTTCTGCATTTTCAAATATTCAAATAAATACTCAAAAAATCAATTTAATTAAAAAAGGCCATCCCACAGAAGTGATTTAAAATTTGGACTGAGGATGTGACAATCCCACTTTTTTACGTTTAGGTTCTGAATTTACAGTATTACCTTGCAAAATCTGACTAAAATGTTTACAGAATTATCACCAATAGGTAAATATACAGGCTGTAAAATGCACTATGTATCAATATTTGTGCTAAGCGTCATTGGCTCTCTAATATAAACACAGTTTATTTCATTAAATTATAATGGAAAAGGCCAAGTTTACAATGGATGTTATTAAACAAAATGCATTGAGTTATGCACATAATATCAAAATTCCAAAATTTGACGTCTAATTACAATATTTTAATGTAATATTTACATTTATGGTCTTTAATTTATTAATAATGATGAAAATATTCATGCATTAAGGATAGTACTATAAAAACCAGTTTTTTGATGTAATTCAAACAAAATGTCAAATATCTACAGCCTAATCAACAAATTAGAGTCAGCCCTCCAAAAGGTGGGTCAAGCTTGAACTTAACATAAGGGAAATTGTGGTAAATTAACTGGGAAATGAGGGAAGGGCCTTGGTACAGCAAAACAAAACTGCAAAAAATAGCCTGGGAACAATGGTCAACAAAGAACAAAAGGAAATAATTTTAAATCTTCAAAAGAAAATACTCAAGCGGTTAGATTTCAAAAGTGAAAGTTACAACCTGTGGGAATTTGCAAAAACCAATAGAAAGAATACTCAAAAAATCAAACTAATTAAAGGAAATGAAATTTCAAAGGAAATCAACACAAATGAAGACACCAATCAAATGGAAACAGATGAAAATGAAACATAATCAAGAAGCAGGAGCGCTTCAAGAAATACTGAAAATTTATCAAATGAAAATCAAGAGGAAGCACAAGTAACACAGAAAATAAGAAAGATCAAGCCCAGAAAAATAAATTAATAGCAGCCAACACTAATGAAGTTTGCCAAAGTGGCGCCTGTGGCTGAGGGAGCCACAGGGAAAACAATTAGTAAGTCTTTTTTATGTTTTACTTATATTTCCTTTAGTTATAACTAGCAATGGGGACAAGGTTGCGGAAGTGGTGGCTTTTATGCCAAGTTGGTTCTACGGGGGTTACCAATCACTGGTAGCCCCTGTAAAATAAATAAATAAAAATTTGATAAATAAAATAATTCAACTGAATATGAATAATTTTGCAAATATTGAAGCTAGAGATAAGGAATATTTACCACCTGCGGGGTGCTTGCTGTGGATTAGGGAAGCATATAAAATAGGAGCAAATATCAACTTCAAAGAGATGAATGAAATTTGCAGGGATATCAAATTAAACTTTGATGAATATAATTATGAAAGTATTCAACAATTCCCATTTGCAAATATCAATGAATATGAAAAACTTAATAAAAACCAACTTACAAATAGGAAATAAATATATTAAAACTAAATTTTTTTATGAATTATTCAAAGCATTATCAAATAAAGTCAAGGACGCAGTCCTTGTGAATATGTTTAAACCTTTATTCATTTTGTTTGCGGAGGCATGGGGGCAGATACAAGTTGGGTGCCTCCTGGTATAATATTCAAATTCCGTCAAACATCCTATATAAACAGATTAGTTCAAGTGTACAAGAAATTGTGCATGTTCTCCAAAAAATATACCTTGCAAAGGATTCACATTGCCATATACCTAGTAATACTGTTGCCTTGCATATTAAAAACAAACGTCAAAAAGTTGGAGGATGTACCTATACAAATTGATATATGTCAATTAGCACTAGAATGCCAGAAGACACCACAGGGGTATAGGACAGTCAAGCACGTCCTGTATGACTCCTTTGCAATGGCATTGTTATATGGGTGCTACGTGCCTCCCAAAAATAATCTACTAATCAATTTGCTCACCTGCCTCCCTTTTATTAAGCGTTCAGCAACCACCGGGGTGCAGGGCGCCACCCCTCTAGCAATCACATCCAGGGTTGTCCACCACATACAGAAGAGCATGTAGATCCAGTTAGACCCTCTAGCTGAAATTTTGATTTTGGGTTATAATTCCCCGGAACAATTGCATTCCATTTGCAAGTTGCATATCCCTAATAAATTTTATTCCCTTGCAATTTAACTTTTTAATTTTTTAATTTTTTTTAAATATAAATATTTCAATATTAAATTTTAACTATTAAAATATTATATTTAAATTTTACTATTAATATATTTTAATAATGATATTTTAATTTTTAAATTTTAATATTTAAATTTTAACATTTAAATTTTAATATTTAAATTTTAACATTTAAATTTTAATATTTAAATTTTAACATTTAAATTTTAATATTTAAATTTTAACATTTAAATTTTAATATTTAAATTTTAACATTTAAATTTTAATATTTAAATTTTAACATTTAAATTTTAATATTGAAATTTTAATATTTAAATATTAATATTGAAATTTTAATATTTAAATTTTAATATTTAAATTTTAATATTGAAATTTTAATATTTAAATTTTAATATTGAAATTTTAATATTTAAATTTTAATATTTAAATTTTAATATTGAAATTTTAATATTTAAATTTTAATATTGAAATTTTAATATTTAAATTTTAATATTGGAATTTTAATATTGAAATTTTAATAGTTCAATAATAATAATAATACAGTAGTTTTAAAAGCTATGGCAACAACCAAAAATACCTCAGATTTAAACAAAATGATTTCAGATTTAAGCAAAGTCCAACTATCAGGTTAAAATATACACTCTGTTAACAGGGTTTATTGGCGTTAATGGGCAAAATGAGTCAACACAGCAAAGAAGTGATCACATGCAAAGCAAAAACATTCAAAATACAATCTGATATATATTGATTCATAAACAAAATGGTGAGTTGACTTTTGGTGTACATATGTTTACTATGTGAATTGGTGACAAAATGCACCCAAGCAAGGTGAGGCAAAACTCAATCAAAAAACAAAACACAATAGCAACTCACTATGTAAACAAAATCACTCAATCAGTTTGTGCAATGAATTGTAATCAAGAATGATACCAAGGTATCTAAAATAAGACACAATATCTGAAACATAAATTTTAAAAATATTGTGTTGGTTGCTTACTTTGGCGTAAAATCTAGGGAAATGGGTGGAATTTTTTTGGGTATTCTAAAATGGGCGTAATAAAACCAAAAACAACTAATTAATAAATAAAAATCTATAATTGGGATATTGGGTGGGAAAAATATTAATCAAATGTCCATATTCAGATAAAAAGCAAAAATTAAAATTAGGAAGTAACTTAATTGAAATTTATTTAATATTTTACTAAATTTTTAAAATGGGAGGAACAAAACAACAGAGTACCAATTGTCCCATTGTGCGCTGCGGTTGCAGTTGCCTCCGTGGGTTAAAGAACAGAGTTAGTGCAACCCAATTGCCTACTCAGGAAGGAGATGGGAGAGGAGAGTTCAATAGTGACGCTGCACTGACACAGCCGGTTCAAGGAGCACAAGCTGCTAGGGTGCAGAGCATCAACCCTCAGGTCCCCAAGCTGACCAAGAAGCCCACCAAGGTTACCACAACAAAAACGGTTAGAAACAAGGAGGTAGAACTTACTTTGTATGTGTTTGACGTTGTGTACTGGCAAAAGCTGGTCCCGTCAGCCATGCTGGAGAAGGTGAAGCCTGTACTTGATACTAGCTACAAGCCCTACGTCAGTAATGGCAACCAGGAAGAGGACAAGGAGCCTGAGTTCAACCAAACTGATGAGGGACAGCTAGTGCTCAAAAAGGTTGCAGCCTTCTACAACAAGGTACCCATGCCCTGTGTTGTGCCCAATGCCAACAAGCCAATCCCCACTGCTAAAAAGCTCACCCAGAAGCACATCCCTGACATCAAACACATCATCCTTCTTAAGCTAATGTGTGAATCAGGCAATTACAAGGCGGCCACGGCCCTTGTTGGGATGGATCCCAAGTACGCCAGCAAGACCTTCAACAAGTTCATCAATACTGGTTGAGTCCTTGCCACAGAGAATTCCTTGCGTGTGTCAACCATGCTCACCAAGGAGCAAAAATGGGCAATCCACCAGTGGATAACCCAAGATTGTCATCTTGAACTGGTAAATATACAGGCCATGGTCAAATCTTCTTTTGGGGTTGAGGCCTCAATTTTCTTTTACTACCATCTGCTCAAGGGAATGTGCTTTTCCTGGAAAAAGCTTGGGGTATCTCCTTATAATAGAAACAGCCCAACCAACATCAAGACTTGGAAAAAATACGCTGAGGCGTACACTTCCTTCAAAGCCAAGGGGACAGTCAAATTCTAAAACATTGACAAATCAGCATTTTCCTTGTAAATGCGTAATGGGTATGTCCCAAAAGGCTCCAATGACAGGATGGCTCAGCGTGCTGAAGTCCACGCCACAGCCTATTTGATGGTGGCTCTCCTTGGTCCAAAGGGGGTCAAGCTGTTTCAAATAATTTTGGGATCTCAAATAGCTGGACCTTCTTATCATTTCTCCAATTGGTCCAGGAGCACCTGAGGTGCACAAGCCCGGGCTTCACCAATGTAATTGTGCTGGACAACATTGGTCTCCATAAGGTGGCTGATATTCTTGAGGAATTCCCAATAATTGACACTAGCATTGCAGTAGGCCCCCAGCAATTGACCACAACAAATTTGTGCCTTCTCTTCCTCCCTGCCTATTTGCCCTTCCTAAATCCCATCGAGGAAGTCTTTGGGTGGCTCAAGCAAGTTGTCAAGCGAGGAACCCCAACTGGGACCAAGGACCTGTTTAATTTGCTGCAGGCCGGGATCCACACCCTCCCAGCTGAGACCGTGACCAAATTCTATGGCCACATTGATTTGTTCATCCCTGCGTGCCTTGCCAAACAGCCAATCAATTAAAGGCTTAGCTTGTCTAACTTTTTAAATTCTCTAATTTACTATTCAAGATTTGTTGATTATCATTTTATATTTAGATGTTTCCAAGCCTGCAATCACATTCAGCAGGACCATTAATGAAGGTTAGTAATTTATTTATTTATAATCATTTTTTATTATGGCATCTAAGGGTATCCCAAACGCTTGATACTGGATTACACAAATATATTTATATAACTTTTGTCAAATAAATATAAAAATCAAATTAAAAAAGTTAAATGTAAAGTGTACAAATTAGAAGTAGATTTTATTGGCATATATTATTATGCTTTTATCAAGACCTTCTCTGGGATATATTTTGCAAATCTTGCTTGCTAAAATAAGACTTTAAAAAAATATTTATAATAAAAATAATCTAGAGTATATAATATGTTTATTGATATATAGAAAAAATTAAGAGCGCCTATAATGGGTTTGGCAATATGTACCCACCCTGCAATGGAGGTGGCGCACAACCTCCACCACCACACCGTGGACAGTGGATACACCTTGATTAAAATATTCTTGCCTGCTGGTAAAAGGGAGGATGGTGAGGTGGGAATGGAGGAGAAGCTTTTCTGGCAGGGCCGCAAACCCGTATATCCTAGCCAGGAGCAGGGCGTCCTGGATAATGTGGTCCACCAAGTTGTATCTAGGGGGACCTTCTTCCCATCCAGGGAGAGCCTGGCCTTGTTAATCCCAAGGAGGACCCTGTCTAGGTCCTCTAAAGATGCAGCCATCCCAAAGTAAAAGAGGAACCTTAGGTAAACAACGAGGTGAAGCCTTTGCCCAGAAAAGGCTTCAATAAACTCACACATCTTATTGAACATGATACTAATCTTCTTCTCATGTTTTGTTTTAGCAAAGGTCAGCTCCATTGCTTGCAGGATCCCCATCTTGTTGGCACTCCAGGCCAGCCAAAGTTTGCCAGGAGGAGTTTTGTCTTCTTTACGGCTGTTGCGTCTGCAACAGCCAGTTTTGCCACCATGTGCCCAAAGTTGTCCAAGTGGTAAGAGATGGTATGCTCTACTGGGAAGCAGAAGCAAGCAGACGCATGGGCCCAGCCCATCTCTGGTACATTCTTGGGCAACAGCGCCCATGTTGACACTAAAAATGTTGACAGTGGTCATGTTGACACTTTTAATGTCAACACTATAGTAAAGTGACGACCCAGTTTTACTAAATGTTGTTTCCTGGATGTTGGCACTTTTTAATTAACAAAACACTTTACCCTGAAGATTTCTAATATAAAAAATATTTTAAAATACATTATTATACTAAAATGATCCTAGAGAGTTCAAAACTGTAATAAAAAATTACTATAAATAATAAGAATAAGGAGATATAAGCAACTATTTTTCAGTTTACTATGTAAATTACACTCTTTATTATAAAAATATTTTTTATTCCCATAAAAATTAAAATTCCAATGAACCAAAAATAAAGTTATTTAATATATCATAATAACTACAAAATATAAGAAAATTCTAATTTTAATTTATTATACTTTATATAAGCATAACTGAAAATATCTCATAGCTTAAAGATAAATTAACAAAATATAAGATATTTCTTACAAAACCACATTGAAACTATATCTTAAACTTACCATTTATACTTAAAAAGATTAGTAATATCCAAAAAAATAAAAAAATTAGTTTAAAAGTAAAAAATATATAGGCAAAGCAAAGCAAAGTTTATTTGGCTAATTAAAGCCATCAGCAAGAGCAGTGGCGACATCTTCAAGGTACTTATTAATATCCGCCACCTTATACTTTTTCTTGACCACCTTTTGCACGTCCTCCTGGTAGTCTTGCTCCTTGGACTTTTGCTTCTTGGGAGGCACCCAGTTGGCCAGGTTGCAGAACTTGGAGACAGTCTGGGCCTGCTCCTCCTGTAGCTTAGAGAAGAACTTGTTATATTTGGGGTTGGTCCCAAACTTCACCTTTATGTGCTTATGCCAAACCTCAAGGCTAGAGGTGGTCTTCATCTCCCCCTTGAGGCAGGCGCCTTGACAGTTCCAAGGGGCAGTGGCCTGCTCTTACCTCTCCGGGCAGTCACCTTCTTGCCCATCCATTGGCGCTTGAAGTAATCCAGGTAACCTTTGAAGATGGTGGAGTGCTTCTTGATGTAAGCATCCTCCAGGAGGGCCTCAAAGCCAAGCCCAGTATGCTCTGGGCGCACAAAAGCCAAGGCAGCAAACTGAGTCAGGGAAAAGCGGCACTTCCCCTTACCATTGTTAAGATATTTCTCAAAAAGGTCCTTCTCACTCTTGAGATTCTTGACAAGGGCCTGCCTAAAATGGAAGAAGCAGCCATGGACTTCTCCATTAAAGATGAACTCAAAGGCTCTGAACTGAGCCTTCTTGAAGTCCATCATGATAACCTTTGGTCCAAGTGAGCGCACATGAGCTAGCTGCTCAGTGGCTATGGTGGACTCATCCTTCTCAGCGGAGGAGGGATTTGCCCTTGTGGCATGAAGAGAGGGGGGAGCTGGTTGATGGGAAGGGAGCTCAAAGCATTCTGGACAATCTTGAAGGCTCTGGTGTAGACTTTAGTCTTGGCACCAGGAAGGAGAAAGAACACAAGGGGGATAACCTGGTCATTAAACTGCCCATGCAGGACCCAAAGCTGCTTGAATAGGGAGGGGCAAGTAGCAAATGTGCCGTTGCACATCCAGGTGGTAGCAGTGTTCAGCTGCTCCAGGTTTTGGGTTGTGGTGTAGGCTACAATCCACTCCTCCACTTCCTGCCCATTGTCATGGAGCAGGAACATCTCACCATCCTCTGTCTTCTTGAGGGCATCTGTGAGGATAAGGTCCTTGATGCTGGTGGCACTCTTGGCCAGGGGATTGGAGGCTTGACGCCTATCACTTACAAACTTGACCAACTGATTGTGAGTTGGAACCCTCTTCAAGTTGGTCAGGGAGAGGTACTTGCAAGCAAGCACGGCCAGCTGGGTGGCAGAAAGATCTTTGGAGGTGGGCATCACCTGCACCAGATACCACTTGAGAAGGCGGGCTATGGTGGTGTTGGGCATGATGCAGGTATGCTTGCCCTTGATGGTTTGGACCAGGTCCCAGCGCTCAGTGTTGAGCCGCACTGGGCAGGAGCGGTCCTCACAGGTGTAATGGCGGCTCTTTAAGCCCTGGTTGGCATTGTTGCAGCTGAAAATATACCCATTGGCCACCATGGCTGGCCCACCCTTTACACTCATGATTGGGGAGTATCTGGGCAAGGAAGAGGGAACCTTGAATTTGCCGTCAACATTGCAGATGTTGTGGGCCAACAGAGGGTCCCAGGGGCCAGCAGGAGCATGGTGGAAGCCAGGGAAGTAATCAGGGCGGGGCTTTGAATCATCCCCAGATGAGCTTGAAGGGGGGAGTTTGGCGGGGGTGGGGAAGCAGAAGGGGGCTTATTGTGGTGCTCCTCATTTGCAGGAGACTTATCTTTGGGTGGGTTCTTTTTGCCTTGCCACTTCTTCTTGTTGGCTCCTTGTCAAAAGCTGAGTTGTAGAAACTGTGCTCTGTAAGAGAGCCATCAGTTTTTCTCCCCCAGTGGAGTGAGCAGGTATCTTCTCAGGAGAGGGCTCAGGGGAGGGCTTTGGGGATGGTTTGGGGGTGGCCTTCTTTGATGAGACAGGCTTCTTTTTGGTGGGTTTGGTTGGCTTTGAAGGACACTTGGTTCCTTTGGGCTGTTTGGAAGTGTTCTTGTCCTAAAATAATAAGTAAAATGGTTTAAAATAAAGCAATGTATGTAAAAAAAAACAATCAAAACAACTTAAAAAGAATGATAAATAAAAAGTAAATCTTAGATGGTTTTTCTTGGCATTTAAAAGTTAAAAAATACTTGTATAGGTTTTAATTTACTATAGTTTTAAATAAAAAATTAAAAGTTAAGATATTTATGTAAAAGTATTATGTTTAGATATAAATTTTATCTTAAAAATTTAAAAAAAATATGGAAGAGGAAAGTTAAAAATACAGCATATCAAAAAATGAGAAGTTTTTATTATGTAAAACATAAAGTTTTATATGTGAGAACTGAAAAGCGTTGACATTATGAGTGACAATTAGTAAAAAAAGCTGAATTCTCACTGTCAATTACAAAAATTGTAGGCATTATTTTTGAAAAAATTGTCACTGTTGACATTTTTTTGAAAATTTACTATGTTTTTCATAGTATGCTTAATTAAATTTAAGCAGGCTAGCAAAAATTAACCGTTTTCTATGTGTTTTTGTTCACATATAAAAATTAAAAAAACATATAAAAATAAGTAAAAAAAGTAAAAAAAGTATCAAGGTTCTTTATTCCTTTATTGAAAATTATATTTTGGGGGTGGTAATATGATTTTTTACCATTGCTCTTATATAAAGTTTTTAAGAAGTTGTATTCAAGTATTGAAAAGGGTAAAGTGTTGACAACATCACTTATGGCATTCTTTATATGAGGTGGCATATTAATCTAGGCTTAATTGTGCCACTCTTATTTGCTTAACTCCACCCCAGGGGATGATCATGAGCAAATAAACAACATTTATGAGTGTCAATATTATTTTTAATAATAAATTCTATAGTAACTTACATAGTAACTCACGCTTGAATTATTGGATCACTGTTAGCCACCAATATACTTAATATATTAAAGCCATAATAAGTGCCACATAAATATTTATAACATGAACATTTCAACAATCAAATGTATGCACACTGTTTTTTTAATATAATAATTCAATAAAAAAATATTTTTAAATGCACACTTTTTTACTGTAGATGCTTCAATTTTGTTATTAAAAATAAGTTTGGCTTAAAAAGTGTCAACATTGACACTTTTACGTTGTGAAAACAAATAAAAAATAAACTTTTTTATTAGTAAAAGTAAAGGAAAAATCAGGTTAAATCACGTTTTTTATTAAGCTTAATATTAAATTGTGTTGAGATGGCCACAATTTTGTTGTATTTTCTGGGTTTGCACCCCTGAACACTTTAAAAAAAAGAATTAAGCTAGCGCAACTAGCAAAAAAACATAGGAGATTTAAAGTTTCAAGTTGACAGTGGCCATGTCAACAAAGTGTCAACATGGCCACTGTTGATATTATTATTGTCAACATAGACGCTGTTGCCCATTCTTGAATAGGAGCATCTCCAGGACGTCCCAAACAAGCTCAATGAGTTTACACAGTAAACTCCACTGAGAACCACCAGGTCCAGGCGTATCAGTTGGGCATCCTTGTAGGCAGTAACTGCCCACTTGGATGCCCCCTAGGCATGCATCAACCCAGCTAGTGTGTCCCTTGTCATTGGAAAGGTACCATGGACCCTGTCTTTGAGCTCTTGCAAGACAGGGGGGACAGATAGAGCTATTTGGCCATGTGAGTGGCATAATTAAAATAGAAGGTGGGCGGGACAAAAAAACCAGGACCCAGTGGAGTTCACTGTCAATGTTTTCTAAAAAAAGGTAAGTATTTTGAAATTTTTATTAATTATAATTTTTTATGTACCTTTGCGGGTTTTCTCCTTGCCAGCAGCTTCAGCAGGCTTAGCCATTCTTAGCGCAAGCAACTGGGCGGGCAATTCTGTATCCTCAGTTCTTGCTTGCTTGGCTGGCTTGAGATGTGCATACATCTCAGGATTGTTGACCCAGACAGACGGCGTGGAGAGGGAAAATGACTTGAACTGGAGGCCCTCCACTACAGTTTTTTGAACGTTAAGAAGACACTCAATTGTTATTTTGGGGGTGTCTGGCATCTTGGCCATGAGTGACTTGGCAGACACCTTTTCAATTTTGTCCCCTGTAAGAACAGCGGCCTTGACTTTTGCCTTGACCTTGCGGTCAATGTCTTTGATTTTTGCAATTGCAAAGTCAAGATCCTTCAAAAGCTTCTCCAATTCTCTCATATGATTTTTTTACTAACCTTTCCATATGTTTTTATAGCTTTTGGCCCAATAAAATCTGTATTATTCTGATTCTTGCCTCTTTGTTTATTTCTGTTTTTTTTTCATTTGCTACACTATCCCATCTTTTTACCCATTGTGTATATGTTTTACACTCATCTCAATATGTGCTGTTTGCTTTGTGTTGGCATTTTTTTCCTTAAATGCCATATTATTTTTAGTACCCAAACACAGCCCCTTGTGAAAATATTAACAACAATTTGGTGATCAGCTAAATTTGAATTAGAAATTATAGGTTAACTGTTTTTAGATAAAGTTGTTACTGATTCAAATTCAAAACCTTAATGATAAACTTTAAGCCAATCAGGAGCCAAGTGATAAAGTCATTGTTGTGACATAAAGGGTCATTCAATAATTCTTTGATGCATGTGCGCTAATTAATATGATTGGCTGACCCTTTATGTCACAACAATCACTTTATCACTTGGCTCCTGATTGGCTTAAAGTTTATCATTAAGGTTTTGAATTTGGATCAGTAACAACTTTATCTAAAAACAGTTAACCTATAATTTCTAATTCAAATTTAGCTGATCACCAAATTGTTGTTAATATTTTCACAAGGGGCTGTGTTTGGGTACTAAAAATAACTGTGTTCTGGATCTAGATACACAGCATGGTAAATATATGATTTTATAGAAATAAACTGAATATAAAGAATAAAACCAACTATAAACAAAGAGAAAATGAACAATACAAATTCAAAAAAAGATAATATAAATAGAAATTGTTTGGTGACAGGGGGTTTATTGGGGCGGGGAAGAGTGATGCCTAGTAGGCAGAATAGCGCAGGAAGGAAGACGTAGAGGCAATACTGGCCTTGGGGGTCTGGGATTGGGTGGGTGGGGCTGGAAAGTGGGGGGGTGGTGACGGCGGGGGTAGGAGGATTGCGTGTGATGGCCGCCATATAATGCTTGTTGTATTCCTCATCAGTCATTGACTGGATGGGCTGGTAAATGGCAGTAGCCTGAGGTGGGAGGCACTTATCTTTGCGTGATTGGTTGCCCATGTTCATGTGGAAGACAATTTGGGCAAACAAGTCAGCCATCATTTGGCAGCCAAAGAGAGAATTGTGGTCAAGGACCCCAAGATAGAGGTTATTGAAAGCCTGAGGGCGGCGCTCCTGTAGTGTGGATCAAATGTTAAAGAAGACAACATTAGCCAGATGGATGTCTGTGTGACTGGTGGGGTATACTGAGGCCTGGTGCCCACATCCCTGAATGGCCTCAAGGGCAGTGGAGCTACCCTCCATCTGGTGGCTCAAGAAAACCTGATGCTTTGAATTCAAGCTATCCCAGGAGTTGAGTAATTCACCGAGGATGTGGTTGTAGTTGTAGCCATCAGTGAAATCTGGGTTTTTCTGATAGTAAAAAAAACCCTTGGCTGAAACAGCCAGAAATGCACCAATAAATGTCCCCTTCTTGACCTTCTTCCTCCTTTTTTGGGTGGCAGCTCTTCCTTGGGCACCAAAATTATCAAAAGCTATGGATGCTTATAGTAAGAGATGAAAATGGTGTCATCTGACAAACTTGTCAGGCATCAGACCAGGGTTGACTTGATTTCAATATCATATGGGGAATCCTCAGCGCTATCCCATTGGTCTCCAGCAAAATTGGTAAGAACCCATATGGAAGCCACCTTTCTGTGCATCCAGAGCTGCTCAATGCGCTTGGAGACCCATATGTTATGGTGCACAAGCTGTTTGCGGACCTGGGTTAGGGGAAGCTTGGGGTCCTGCTGGAGGAGGTCAAGTATTATTGGGTAGGCCTTGGTTATATGGGACTCAGGGGGCTTCTTTGGCTTCTTGGCTGTCCCAATCAGATTCCCCTTATTTGTTAAGTTATTGAATTCCCACATTATTGTGGCTTGGGTGAATTGTAACTCAGCAGCAATCTGATTCCATGACAGACCCTGTAGGTTTGGTGCTACAATTTCCTGGAGAATTTGGGAGATGATGATTTGTTGTTTGGGGTACTGGGCGGCGGGAGCTGAAGCCTGATTGGCTGAGGGGGGCAGGTTGGCTAGCGGCAGGAAGATGTTCCAAATCAAGGTTGTCATCCTGATTGGTTGGTTGGTGGGCAGCTTGTGCAGGGGTGGGTACAGGAGCAGGGGCAGAGCTAGATACTGCATGACTACTGAACAAGTCAAAGCCATAGGGGTTGGTGATCAGGTACAGGTCAGCTTCCTTGTTACCTGCCTCAAAGGCTTGGATATAAACAGGTGCCTCCATGCCCTGAGCCTTGCCTCCATTAAAGCTGGCTTTGCTGCTGGTACTGTTGAAGATGTTGCTGTTGAAAACCATATTGAAAAAAAAACCTAGGATAGAATCACTAAAAGAAGAAGTTTAAAAATTTAATGATTTATTTTTATTATAATCTCAAGTCCATATTTGGAAGGTTCTCAAAACCATTTCATACAAATCAGGAGCCATGAAAATGAATAAAATGCCTCTGTTCCTAAATTGAATAGCTGTTGATTGGTGTTAAATTGATAGTTTTCTATTTTTTCAAGATTGACAATTCATTACCCCGGAAACCTGGGCCCAAGGGTGGGATTCAAACCCTGAATCTACATTCCTGCAGGCTGTTGGGCCCATGGACCAAGGGCCTGCCCGTTTGCGTTTTTTTGGGATCAAGCCCCTGCAAGCTGAGGCTCCCGCTAAGTCCTGAAGCCAGAATACCTGCACCAGCTTGGCCATGGTGGCGCCCAAAGAAGAGCCTCTTAAATTGCCTAATGGAAGTAGAGATGGCACCTCTGTGAATTTCATGAGTTTGAAGTCCTCTCAAGTAACCAATCAAGCCCTACTGACAAAGATAAACCCAGGCTTTGGGCCTGACCCCATGACCACAGCAAAGAATCAAGAAAATTGAGTGACCAAATTGGACTTTCTGACCAATGAGAGAACACCCAGCCAAGGTGCCATTTTGCCGCTCCCACACCCGGGCCCTCTGGCTGCCCGCCTGCACTTTTCCCAATATTTTGATAAAGCCCTGATGTAAAATACTAAGTTTGGAGGCAGAATGCTATATATGCCTATAGATTCTGCGCTCAAACCCTATTACCATTTTTAAATAAAGGTTATGCTATTTTGGCTCACACAGCTATTGCCTTATTTTGTATTTGCCGTCTATCAATTCAGTTCAAGATCTCCTGGCCCTCCTGCCCCACTGCCCGCAGTTTTCTGTCCATCTGGTGCACCCTTTGGGCCTGTTAACTTCACTGATTATCCCTTGAAGCCCAAATATAAGGATTACACACCAGAGAAAATCCTCAAACTTGACCTGCTAGCCCACATCCAATCCACTATTAGATACAACTGCAAAGGCCCATGGATATTCTCCACCCCAAAACTATTTAGAGGGAAATTCAATTATCTCCCGGCCTACAATATCTATATGGAACCACCTGTAACACCCAAACTGATTCCAACCTCTTCACCTGACCTTCCAACCAACCATACCAGCAAGCTTTTTGGAATAGTGTACATCACCCTCACAGGGGTGGTGGACACCATTGTGCTGGCCACTGGCCTGTGGTCTTGGGTGGGGAAGTCTGCTTCCTACCTTCTAAAGTTAGCTCCTCTCTTGTGACGGGCCCTGCCCGCAAAAACCCCGGCCCAAGTTACCCCAGAAACGGCGGGCCAGCCACCCGAGACTGGGTCCCTGACATTATGGTAATCTTTTTTAAACCTGATACCCTGAGCCCCAAGATATTGTTATTTCTTGGGGAATCTTGTATGCTTTTGCTATTGATAATCACTTATTACACCTATAAAATGACCTTGAACCTGATCTCTTCCACATGGAAGAATGCAAACCCAAACAACCCAAAAATAACCAACACCGCCGCCACCAATACCAATAAGCCCTCCTCCCAAGTGCAAAATTTAATTGTGAACCAATCACTCACCAAGGCTGATATGCCCCAGATGGGGAAGCTCACACTTGAGGAAGCCAGACGCGCCATGCCAATCCTCTGCTTGCATTTCCAGACCAACTCCCCCTCCTACACCAGCGACACTTAGAAGGTACTGGGGGTCACTTCCATGCTCTCTGGAGATTCTCAAGACTGGTTTGGCAAAGCCACAGCAGAAGATGTAGAATTCTGTTTGGACTATGCCAAGTTTGAGGCTGATTTAATGGCAACTGGGGAGGATTGCAACACCAGATACTACGCCCTGAACTCCTTGCTAGAAATCTTCCAAGGCTCCCAACCCATTCAGGCATACATTGACAAATTCCTTAAACTGAAGACCTGCACTCAACTTGAGGACAAATTGTCAGCCATCATCTTCCAAAAGGGAGTGAACCCAGACATGAAGGACTTATTGAAGCACCACCTGCCCATCCTTGGCTTGGAAGACCTGGTCCCCTTATGCAAGGGCCTCAGCATGAATCAAGAGAATGCTGGGCCCTCCCAGACCCACCAAACCTGAGCCGCCACACCCAATAGAGGGGGGATGAGCCCTGAGGAACTTCAAAGACACTACAGAGAAGGACTCTGTTTCCACTGCCATGAAGCAGGGCACTTGACCAGAGCCTTCCCTAAGAAAACCCCTGCTCCTTTCTCTTTGGCCCAAATAAACACTTCTTCCCAGTCTTACAAGTTCATCTTAGTATCTGTGAACGTTGGAGGAACAATCTGAAAACTAAAGGTGTTCATTGACACTGGAGCAGATGAGAGTTTCATTGACGCTGACTTAGCCCAAGAACTAGGCCTGTCTGCCTCTAAGAATTATTCACAGATCATCTTGGGAAACAGCACCAAGGATACAAGATATGAATGTAAACAAGAACTACCCTTGGTAATAGGAAACAACACATACCGATAATCTCTCATCTTGTTGAAAGGCCTACCACACCCCCTCATTCTTGGGGACTCTTGGTCAGACAGGCATGGCCTCATCTTCAACTACCGAGAATAGAACATCACCTTAGGTGATAAGAGTACCTGCAACACTGTTCCCTTTTGCACAAATCCCAAGGAACCCACCCAAAGGCTCATGATCATACAGATTGAACCAAGCGTGGGCGCCCTCCCTGCTTCCCTGGGAAAATGGACCCACATATTCAGCAAATAGGCAGCCACCTGTCTCCCCAAACACACCAAGTATGATCATGCTATTGATCTCCTACCTGGTACCAAACCCAAACATGGACCTATCTATAGCTGCAACCACAAGGAGCAGCTGGCTCTCAAGGCATATATCAATGACATGACCAAGAAAGGCTTCATCTGTGTGTCCAAGAGCCCTTGTATGTCACCAATGCTGTTTGTGGGCAAGAAAGACGGTGGCATGTGCCTGTGCGTTAATTATCAGAAATTGAACAAGATAACTGTAAAGAATTGCTACCCCATACCTAACGCTGACAATTTGTGCAATGTGCTGACAGGCACCCAGGTGTACTCTAAGATTGACCTTAGAGATGCATTCAACCAAATTAGAATCAAAGAGGGCGACAAATACAAAACAGCGTTCAAGACCAGGTATGGACTCTACAAATACCTGGTGATGCCATTTGGACTGTGCAGCGCTCCTAGCACCTTCCAGCGCATGATAAAAACAGTATTGGGCAAATACCTTGACCAGTTCTGTGTGACCTACCTCAACAACTTCCTCATCTACAGCAAGACCCACAAAGAGCACTTACTCCACCAAGATCTAATCCTGAACAAACTCTCCCAAGCCAACTTACACGCAAAGCTCAAGAAGTGTGAGTTCTTCCAACCAGAAAGGAATTCCTGGGCTATGTAGTGAAAACTGGAGGGTTTGCAATGGCACAGGATAAAGTGGACGCTGTGACCTCCTGGCCAACCCCCAAATGCAGAAAATAAGTGAGAAGTTTTTTGGGCCTGGCAAATTATTGCAGGGATTTCATCCAAAAAATTCTCACATCACTCTGCCCCTGACCTGCCTTTGCTCTGAAAAGGTTGCCTTTTCCTGGACTCCAGAATGCACCACTGCCTTTGAAACCCTGAAACTTGTCTTTATCTCTGCCCCTGTCCTGGCCATGCCTGACTCCTCCAAGCCATTTGTGATGGAAACTGACGTGCCCAACTTTGCGGTGGGTGGGGTCCTTCTTCAGGAAGGAGGGGATGGTATGCTACATCCTGTAGCATATTACTCCAAGAAGATGCTGCTTGCAGAAGGGAACTACCCAATTTATGACAAAGAGATGCTAGCCATTATGAAGACCCTGAAATATTGGTGCCGGTACCTCTGTGGTGCTGAATTCCCAGTAAAGGTCCTGACAGACCACAAGAACTTGATCTATTTCTTCAAACCACAACAGCTCAACCAACAACAAGCAAGATGGGCTTTAGAACTAGCCAACTACACCCTGACCATAGACTACAAGCCAGGAAAGGTGAACATAGTACCCAACGCCCTGAGTAGAAGAACTGACCTAGCACCCACTCACATAGAAACTTGCAACCACAACACTCAAGTACTCTTGGTCCCAGCTAGCCTAGGCATCTACCTGGGATTGATGAAGATCAGGGCCAGCAAACCAGAAGTACTAAGGGCCCAAACACTAGACAAGTTCACCAAGATCATGATCTCTGACCTCTCCAAATCCTTGGATAGCGCCCATTACCAAAAAGGCTACTCATTGAAGGGAAAAACACTAATGCTGCACAACAGAATCTTTGTACCAGAAGGAAGCATCATGACTAACATCTTGAGAGATTATCACAATTCTGAGATGACTGGTCACCCAAGGAGACTCAAGACCCTCCAGAGCATTAGAAGGAACTTTGCCTGGCCAAATATGGGCCAAGAAGTAAGCGCGTACCTGAAAGAATGTGAGACCTGTGAACAGACCAAACCCCACAGAAACAAATCTGAAGGACTTCTAAGACCCTTGGATATACCTGCTGGACCCTGGAGATCCGTTTTCATGGACCACATTGTCAAATTGCTCCCGCCCCTCTCCTTCAACGCAATCCTGATCATGATAGACTGCTTCACCAAGATAGCATACTTTGTACCAACCACCACTCATTGCACAGCAGCAGAGACAGTCCAACATTTCCACGACCGCATCCTCACCCAACATGGGACGCCTGAGTAAATCATCACAGACAGAGGACCCCAATTCACATCAAACTACTGGACGCAAGTGATGAAAGACTTGGGAATCAAGCGGTGTGTATCTACCTCCCACCACCCGCAGACTGACAGCCAAACCAAAATAGTAAACCATATCCTAGAACAATACCTCTGATGCTACGCTAATGCCAACCAGGACAATTGGGCCAACATGCTTCCCATGGCCCAGTTTGCATACAATAGTAAAGACCACGCCTCCACTGGGATGTCTCTGTTCAAAGCCAACTACAGTTTTGACCCCACCTGAGATATCAAGATTGGCAAGAAGGAAACTAACACCACTGGACGTTCCTGGATTGAGAGGATCCACAACACATAAAAAACATGCTTGACCAACCTGAACTGTGCAGTGCAAACCTACAAAGCCTTTGCCAACCAAAAACAAACACCAGTCCAACCCTTGCAAGTTGGGGATGAAGTATACCTGGACTCTTGCAATGTGCCCCCATATGTGCCCTGTAGGAAGCTAGCTCACAGAAGAAGTGGCCCTCACAAGATTACCAAACTAATTGGAGAAGTTGCTTATAAGCTAGACCTACCCCTCTCCTGGAAGATTCAAAATGTATTCCACCAGTCCCTGTTGTTTAAAAAGGATGGGAACTTGCTCCCCCACCAATGGCTTAAGACAAACCCCCCTGCCCCTTCAAATAGGCCGCGCTGAAGAATACAAAGTTGAATACATAAATGGCAACAGGATCCACTACCAGAAACCCCAGTACTACGTCAAATGGAAAGGATACCTGCTAGAAGAAAGTACATGGGAACCGCTGAGCAGCCTAGCTAATGCCCAAGAAGCTGTCCAACTCTATCTGAACAAAAAGGTCCAGAAGAGAGGGCCATTGGGGAAAGAAGGGGATGTTGTCAAGATTGACAATTCATTACCCCAGGAAACCTGGGCCCAAGGGTGGGATTCAAACCCTGAACCTACATTCCTGCGGGCTGTTGGGCCCATGGACCAAGGGCCCGCCCGTTTGCATTTTTTTGGGATCAAGCCCCTGCAAGCTGAGGCTCCCGCTAAGTCCTGAAGCCAGAATACCTGCACCAGCTTGGCCATGGTGGCGCCCAAAGAGGAGCCTCTCAAATTGCCTAATGGAAGTAGAGATGGCACCTCTGTGAATTTCATGAGTTTGAAGTCCTCTCAAGTAACCAATCAAACCCTACTGACAAAGATAAACCTGGGCTTTGGGCCTGACCCCATGACCACAGCAAAGAATCAAGAAAATTGAGTGACCAAATTGGACGTTCTGACCAATGAGAGAACACCCAGCCAAGGTGCCATTTTGTTGCTCCCACACCCGGGCCCTCTGGCTGCCCGCCTGCACTTTTCCCAATATTTTGATAAAGCCCTGATGTAAAATACTAAGTTTGGAGGCAGAATGCTATATATGCCTATAGATTCTGCGCTCAAACCCTATTACCATTTTTAAATAAAGGTTATGTTATTTTGGCTCACACAGCTATTGCCTTATTTTGTATTTGCCGTCTATCAATTCAGTTCAAGATCTCCTGGCCCTCCTGCCCCACTGCCCGCAGTTTTCTGTCCATCTGGTGCACCCTTTGGGCCTGTTAACTTCACTGATTATCCCTTGAAGCCCAAATATAAGGATTACACACCAGAGAAAATCCTCAAACTTGACCTGCTAGCCCACATCCATCCGCTATTAGATACAACTGCAAAGGCCCATGGATATTCTCCACCCCAAAACTATTTAGAGGGAAATTCAATTATCTCCTGGACTACAATATCTATATGGAACCATCTGTAACACCCAAACTGATTCCAGCCTCTTCACCTGACCTTCCAACCAACCATATCAGCAAGCTTTTTTGGTTTAGTGTACATCACCCTCACAGGGGTGGTGGACACCATTTTGCCGGCCACTGGCCCGTGGTCTTGGGTGGGGAAGTCTGCTTCCTACATTCTAAAGTTAGCTCCTCTCTTGTGGCAGGCCCTGCCCACAAAAACCCTGGCCCAAGCTACCCCCGGAAACAGCAGGCCAGCCGCCTGAGACTGGGTCCCTGGCATATTTTAGGCTGCTCATACTACACATCTTGTGTGAGCTCATTTTGTTTCATGCTTGTGGAATCTTGATTTTAGATTGCTCCAATTTTGTTTCTTTTTAGTCCTTTTGTCAGTGCCTCATATGAATCCTGATTGGATTGTAATATACTCTGGAATAGCATCCATCCATTTCACTTGTTGTGTCAGTTTATTTTGTTTGTGGTTTGAACCACACTGCTTGATGTTTTATATAATTTTGTATAATAGGCTAGTGAAATTTTTTTTGTTTGACAGTTCATTTATTAACCAAAAATATTTGAATTAATTGAATCCTGAATCTTGCGCAACTTGGATTTCTTTCAAATCAGAAATCTTTTTGTTTAAATCTGAAGTATTTTTGGTTGTCGCCATAGCTTCTAAAACTACTGTATATCTAAATATATTATAAAACATTGGTTATAGTCACAAAAATGTCAAATAATAAAAAATAATTCAAAAATATTTTTACTTACTAGCTTGTCAAGTACAGGTTCCTTTATTACAGAGTTAAACATTGAGAACTAAATTTATCTGCAACAGAAGGCCTGCTCCACTTATGTTATAAACAAGTGATTGTTTATAACTCAAATTACTTTCCCTTGTAATATGATTTGGTGGATAGCTTTTCTATGCTTGATCCATGTAATAAGTACTAATTAGTAAGAGATACATGAAAATCATTGGCTTTCATGTTATGTGGCTATAGTGGCACTGAAATATCAAGGATCAGATGATGACTTGCAAGGTGCAATTTGTGGCTTAAAAAAAGCCAAAGTACCAACAAGGATTCACAATTTGTTTAAATAAAAATAATCTATTTCTATCTTTTTTAATTTTTTATTTGTTAACTCTACAGTCAATACACTATTTGGTGGATTATAATAAAAAAGACATATCTCTATACTGTAGATTCAGAACCTGGATGTAAAAATGCGGGATTGTTGAATCCTTGGTCCAAATTTTGAATCACAATTGTGGGATGGCCTTTTTTAATTTAATTGAATTCTTTGTATATTTATTTGAATTTTTAAAAATGCGGGAACTTGTAGACACTTTGAAAATTTCAAATCAAATTGCACATTTCCAATGGACAAAATGAATTAACTGTAATCAGATTTGAAGCGTTCAAATCCATCAACTATTTTCATTAAGTTTACTATGTTTTTTAAAATTTCAGGATTGTCAAATCCAAGAACCAAATTTCAAAACACTTTTGAATGTCACTAGTAAACTAAGATATTAATTGCGGGAACTGGAATTCAAATTTAATGTACAGTAAACACACTAGGAAACACCAACCCAAATAAAAAAGCTCCACCACAACTAAAATCAAATGAAAAATTCAATCTCAACAACCATGTTTAGACATAAAAAGTGACTAAACTTTAAAATTATCCAAACCAGGAAAGTATACAGTATTATACACTTCAAATCACGGATATAGAAACTCTTCTACTATTCAAGGCTAAATCAAAAGAAAACAACTACTCACAACTAAACCATAAAT
Source organism: Entomophthora muscae (assembly GCA_014839935.2). Lineage (NCBI taxonomy): Eukaryota > Fungi > Entomophthoromycota > Entomophthoromycetes > Entomophthorales > Entomophthoraceae > Entomophthora > Entomophthora muscae. The sequence continues at coordinate 149,987 of QTSX02002234.1, forward strand.
CAAAATAAATACATATGTAATCTAAAATATATTTTAATTTTTTTTATGGAATGTCAATTGCATTCTCAACCAGCTCCTGCACCAGCCTGCGCGGCAGCCTGTCCACAAGGGCGTCCCAGAGGGTCCAAGAACAGACCCAGAACACAAATTGAAGGGAGTCATGCCGACACACAGGCCTCCCAAGGCGTCATTGTCAGCCAACCTGCTCCCGCATCCCAGGCCAGATCAACCAGCATGAATCCAAGACAAAAGCTGCTCTCAAGGCCTGCCACCAAAGTCTCTTACACCAGGGTCACCAGGAACACTGAGGTTACTTACACCTCCACCATGTACCCAGTTGTCACCCGGCCCCACACTCTTGATCCAAGAGTTTCCACTTCCTGCCCCGCATTTTTGACACGTCCTATGAGCTATTGGCCACAACTGAAAAGCCATCTGCACCTTTATCATATGCCGCCATTGACGGCGCCAGCGCAACCAAGCGTGATCCCACCTTCTACATGAAGGTCCCCATCCCCAATGTTGAGCCTGCTAGCCAGGATGCTGCGGTACCTGTCAAGGGCTGGCGTCAGTTGACAGATAGTGAGCGTGAAGCTCTCCTCAACTGCTTGAACAGGGGAATGGCTGTTTGGGATATTGTGTCCTGATTTGGGGTCATATCCAGAACTATTGGCATTATCAACAAAAAATACAGCAACACTGGGAAAATTGCCAAATCCACCAAGGCTAAGCGGCAGCCCAAACTCCTTCAGCCTGCTCATATTGATGCAATCAAGAAGTGGGTTACCAAGGATTGCCACCTGGACTTACTTGCCATCTAATCAATGCTTGCCACAGAGTTTGGGCTTTCTGTCTCCAAAACCCTTATATACAAAGCAATGGTCAAATTGGGCTTCTCTTGGAAGGTCCTCAGAGTTTCTTTGTACAATAGGAACAGCAAGAAAACAATCAAAGATTGACACATTTATGCCAAGACTTATCTGGCCCTTAAGGAGACTGGCAACATACAGTTGGGTCATTGTTTTTCTTGTTATGCCTAGGTGCCATATTAATTATTTTATAACTTAATCACATTATTCATATTCAAATTATTCAGAAAGCTTAAAATACAATCAATCCCAAAACTTTAGTTGATTTTGGGCTTAGATGATTTTTTTAAAAAATAAGTCATCAATTTTAGAATTGAAAATTGCAACTTATAGTATTACTGAAAATATCTTAAGTGCTACTACAAACTACAAACCAAAAATATTTATGATGAGTTGCATGGGAGATTAATAGTAGCCACAAAGCTATAAATAATATTGCCCTATCTTTGGCTCATCATAAATATTCTTAGTTTGTTTCAGAAAAAAAGGTTGTTGCTTTTGAAAGACTAATAACTCTATTTAAAATACACCCTTTAGTAAGTTGCCCTACTTCATGAACTTGCCCCAATACATCACTAGCATCTTCTGATATTTTTGTTTCTCTGGTATCATCACGTGATTTCAAATGATAAGTTATCTCAGAATATTCTGATAAACTTTCAAATGTTAGAGATGAAGTATATAGATTCCCATCTTTCATCAAATATGAAAGATTGATGCGCAGATTTTCAACTCTAAGCTCTCTTTTTATAGGCCTAACTTTTCTTTCATAAATATAAAAGAATGACTTTTGAGAAACATTTAAGCCTGATAGCACTGATTTATATAATTCTTTTCTATTTTCTTCCTGCTCAAAAATATTTTCAAGATCATTAATATTGTTAATATAAAGCTCATTTTCTTTTTCTTTTAACATTTTTGACATTACACCAAAGTGACCATCAACAATGCTTTTTCCATGACATTCAACAAAACAATTATATTTTATAGAACCCTTAATATATTTAGGTGTCTCTTTAAATAAGTAATATAAAAATTCATATGATTTAAAATGATTTCCATTATCAGTCCACACTTTTATATTTCTTATTTTTTTAAATCTATCTAATTTAAGAATTTTTATAAAACACTCACCTGAAAATAAAGAATCATGTGATAATATTTGAGACAAAAAATCATGATATTCATATTTAATTTTATTGTTTTTCTTAAAAACTAATGCAAACCCTAATAATGAGATTGGTTTTTTTGAATAAAAACAATTATTGGTCTCAATTGGACCACCTCCAACCTTTAAGTTTTCTTTATAATCTATAATTACAACACAAGACTCATCATCTAATTTGTTAATTACTTTTTTATATTTCCTGTTTTTGATGAGCATAAAAGTCTTGGTGCTACTTAATAGTCTTTAAGTCATTGTCTATAGATTCTGGTAATGATAAGTTTTTACTTTCACATTCTTCTTTCTTTTTTTCTAGTGAATTTTTTTAAATTACAAATATTTCACATATCAGTTTATTTTTTACTTTTTATTATATTTTTAGGGATTAATTTATAGTAAGTAGAAATTGAAACTGAAATTTCATTTTTTATTTTCATATTTTCATATATTTCTTTTTTGTTTTTAAGAGAGAGTATTTTATTGCAGTTGAGTATTCACTCATTTCTTTTTCAATATCTTTATAAATTTTTTCAGGCACTTTTTTTGTAAACTGGCTTGTTTCAAAAGAAGTTTCCAGCAATCTTTTAATTATTTTTTTAATTATTTCTTTTTTAATGAATAGTTCTTATTTTTTGGCTTTTTTTGTTTAAGCTTACATTTTTATTTTATTTATTTTTCTTGAGTATCCAAACTCACTTTTGGTTATATTAAACCCCATATCATTAAGCTCTTTTAAAGAGTAGCTGGAATTAATCAGAGATTGCAAGGCTGGGAGATGATTTTGGGGAGAAGATTTCAGGAGATCCTTTAAGTTTTCAATGAACTCATTGTCTTTTTGAATTCAAATAGTTGGCAGGAACTGAGCTTTCCCAAATTCATTTTGAGTAAGGAAGTGCTTGATGAAAGTATCAAGATCATCACCAGCAATAAAGAGGAATGCATTTTTTAACATTGCAATTCTTTCTCTTTTTGTTGAAGCTCCCAAGGAAAAAAGGGTAGCATGGCAGAAGTAAATTTAACTGAAGACATGGTAGCATTTTGAATCTGTAATTAGGTCAGATCTCTTAAATGTGCCTTAATGATGGAGTAGTTCTGATCAGAGTGTGGCCTTTGAATGGGGTCTTTTGGATTAGAAGCTCTGTGGTGCTTTAATTTTTATAGACCAAGCTAAATAGCACCATTCTGAAAGAAATGGTGTGATAGCTTTTACTATAGTTTGAACTTGAATTTATGTTTTTAGAATTAATTAAATACCCAGTTTTTATGCACAAGTGATTCATGTGAAGCAGCTAAGCATCATTATTATATCATATCCTCTTTATAATCAATGCAAATCAATTAAAATGATGTATTCACTTAGTTGTAACTCTTTTGCATGTTTTTAAAATGATAAAATATTAAAGAAATACATTTAAAGAATGCTTAATTTTAGGTTTGAAGTTCATTTTCCTTAAAATTAATCTAAACAGTGATAATAACATTCTAACTTCAAGCTACCATAAAATTCTAAAGAATTGAGCTTTTTGAATAAAATAAAATGCAAAAATAAAGCTCTTGATTCTATCTTTAATTTTGTCAAATAAAAAGTATATATTGTTTAATAAAAATTAACTTTTTTAGCTTAAAAAAATCTATTTTATTTCATTATCAAAATAATATAATAAAGTCTGATGCATGCTCTTTTAAATTGCTTTTACTTTAATATTCAATATAATATACATATTAATGTTTTAACTACAATAGAAAGATAATATTCTTAGCTTCATTTTGATAGCTTACAGTGTGAAAAAAATATTAAATATTTGTTGAGTTATTACTGTTTTGAATATAAACATTTATAATTTGATTTTTTCAAAATCAACTGTGTTATGCTGCGACTTGAGCAGCATGTGTATGTCAGGAATCACTTCCCTGACCACAGTTATCTAATAGTTGAAGACCTAAACCAACTCCCAAAAATGGTTGATCTAAGTTACTGCAACTCAATTAATTGTCAATAAATTGTTTTTATGACCCACAGAAATGCAGATGCAAGTAAAACATGCAAAGAACTCAGTACTATAATGCATCAAAAAATAGTCTGCATCATAATTCCTGCCACTGCATGTGAGGCATTACATCTGGGCTTCAAACTCATTAAGTCTGTACTCCCAATTCCACCCCCTAGTATAAGAACTCCCATCCTAATACCAAGTTAATTGTTTCATTAACATTTATTTCTACAACAAAGCAATCTTGCCCTATTATTCACTTGATTGTTTAGTAGTATCTCATAGTTCAGATGATTGGAATCCCCTATTTGTGGTCTGTAGTCACCATCTGGCTCTCCTTGTTCCTGCCTTTTATCCTGTCTCAGGGCCAATCTACCTTTTGCTTCCCTGGTCCTTGTCCAACCCCTACCCTACAGCTTGAAGAGCTATCTCCTGTTGTAGAGTAATGAACCCTTGTTAAATTCCCCAACTGTATTTTCCTCTATAAAGAGGGTCCCTTACAGTGTATTAGAAAATGGCCTAATTCCTAAAATAATGATCCAGTTCTTTTACACCAACAAATTTCTGTTTTCCTCCTCACTCAGGTCTAGGCATGGGTGGGTTGAGAAGGGGTTCAAGGATGGAGTAGCCCATTGTGCAGTTGTCCGTTCCCAGACCTATTCAATGGTTGCGCTTCTTGGTCCTCACAGGTTGGACCAATACCAAATGATCAAGGGTTATCACAATAGCGGGACTTTTCTTGATTTTCTCCAAGCCGTCAAGGAGTACCTTTGGATTAATTACTGGGGCACAACCAACATTATTGTGTTAGATAATGAGGGCTCCCAAGGTGGATCTGGTTGTGTCTGAGTTCCTGCCCATTGATAAAAATAGCCATTTGGCCAGCTACCGCCTGGCTGACTGCCCAATGAGACTCCTCTTCCTTCCACCCTATTCTCCATTTCTGAATCCAATTTAGGAGGTCTTTGGGTGGATCAAAAATAAGGTGAAGAAAGGCCTCCCCTAGGACACCAAGGATCTCTTCAACATTCTCAAGATCAGCTAACTTGTAATGCCACCCAATGTGGCGGAGGCTTTTTACAAGCACTTGGAATCCTTCCTCCCCAAAGCTCTTGCCTCTGAGCCAATCAGATAAATGGGCGCTCTGGGTTTTATTTGTTTTTATTTTTATTTTGTTTTTAATAGGGCTCAAAATTATTATTTATACATAATGATGTGATGTTTGATTGCATTATAGACATATAAGAATTAGTAAAAATATAATTAAAATTAATTTGTCAGGATTATCCTGACATAAATCACCTGGCCAATAGAAATTGGGAATTATCCAATATCTGGGCCAGGTAGTAGTAAAATTGTGATTTACTCAAAGATGGGTATCCATGCATTTTACATGAATAGATTAATGCATGGATGTTCTTATTCATGCAAGCGTAACTCATTGAGTACGGAATGAAAATCAATGCTTAAACTTGCATTTGAAAGGTCTTGCCAAGCCTGACATCTTTTCTTAAGCATTAGCAACTTGTCAAGAATCCCAATCACGAGCAAATTAAGATGAAACAAACTTCCCACATGAATAACTGATTTCATGAAAATGATGTCATGTCATGCATGCAACTGTATATCAGCTGTTGCGGTGAACGCAATTGAACAACCATTATTCAAAATCCGCAAATTCCCCTTTAAATAGTTGAATCAAGCAAATAAAGTTTCATCTCTTGATTGATTAATTATTACCAATTTTACATATTTGTTGTTCACCACAACACAGTGAATAGGAATTGGATCTGCATGTACAAACTCACATTCAAAAGCTTTTGTCATTTCAAATCTTTATTATCAAGTAGTGAGCACATGTCAAGAACCCAGATTGCAAGAAAATTTGAGTAGAGTACAGGACTATGACAGTAATAAGTGACAACTTCATTTGACATGCATCAAATGCACTCTCTGCACCCACTATTCCTACACAATCTCCCCTCACTACCTTTCACCTAAAAAAATGAAATTTGACTAGTTGATAGCTAAGCTATCATTGAATTTCAACCCAATCTCTTGCTATCTATTTTTCTCTTTAATTATAGAAAGTAAGTTCTGATGTGTCTATACAGCTGGGCCTTACATGATTATTCTAGATATAGAGATATGTATTTTTTATTATAATTCATCAAATAGTGTATTGACTGTAGAGTTAACAAATAAAAAATTAAAAAAGATAGAAAAAGATTAATTTTATTTAAACAATTGTGAATCCTTGTTGTTATTTGGCTTTTTTAAGCCACAAATTGGACCTTGCAAGTCATCATCTGATCCTTAATAGTTCAGTGCCAATATAGCCACACAACACAAAAACCAATGATTTTCATGTATCTCTTACTAATTGGTACTTATGACGCAGGTCAAGCATATCAAATTTATTTATCAAATTATATTACAAGGGAAAGGTAATTTGAGTTCTAAACAAGCACTTGTTTAGAACATAAGTGGAGCAGGCTTTCTGTTGCAGATAAATTCAGTTCTTAAAGTTTAACTATGTAATAAAGGAACCTGTACTTGACAAGCTAGTAAATAAAAACATTTTTAGTTCTTTTTTATTATTTGACGTGTTTGTGACCATAAAAAAATGTCTTATAATATATTTAGATATATTACTATTATAATTGAACTATTAAATTTTAAACATTAAAATTTAAATATTTAAAATTTAATACTTAAATATTAATAGTTAAAAAAAGTTAAAAGCAAGGGAATAAAATTTATTAGGGATATGCAACTTGCAAATGGAATGTGATTATTCTGGGGAATTATACCCCAAAATCAAATTTTTGGCTAAAGCGTCTAACTAGATCCACATGCTCTTCTGTATGTGGTGGACAACCCTGGATGTGATTGCTAGAGGGGTGGTGCCCTGCACCCCATTGGTTGCTGAACGCTTGATAAAAGGGAGGCAGGTGAGCAAATTGATTAGTAGATTCTTTTTGGGAGGCACGTAGCACCCATACAACAATACCATTACAAAGGAGTCATAAAGGACATGCTTGACTGTCCTATACCCCTGCAGTGTCTTCTGGCATTCTAGTGCTAATTGACATATATCAATTTGTATAGGTACATCCTCCAACTTTTTGACGTTTGTTTTTAATATGCAAGGCAACAGTATTACTAGGTATATGGCAATGTGAATCCTTTGCAAGGTATATTTTTTGGAGAACATGCACAATTTCTTGTACACTTGAACTAATCTGTTTATATAGGATGTTTGACAGAATTTGAATATTATACCAGGAGGCGCCCAACTTGTATCTGCCCCCATGCCTCCGCAAACAAAATGAATAAAGGTTTAAATGTATTCATGAGGACTGCAACTGTGACTTTATTTGATAATGCTTTGAATAATTCATTAAAAATTTCAGTTTTAATATATTCATTTCCTATTTGAAAGTTGGTTTTTATTATGTTTTTTTCATATTCATTGATATTTGCAAATGGGAATTGTTAGATACTTTCATAAATATATTCATCAAAGTTTAATTTGATATCCCAGCAAATTCCATTCATCTCTTTGAAGTTGGTATTTGCTCCTATTTTGTATGCTTCCCTAATCCACAGCAAGCACCCCGCAGGTGGTAAATATTCCTTATCTCTAGCTTCAATATTTGCAAAATTATTCATATTCAGTTGAATTATTTTATTTATCAAATTTTTATTTATTTGTTTTACAGGGGCTACCAGTGATTGGTAACCCCCATAGAACCAACTTGGCGTAAAAGACGCCACTTCCGCAACCTTGTCCCCATTCCTAGTTATAACTAAAGGAAATATAAGTAAAACATAAAAAAAGACTTACTAATTGTTTTCCCTGTGGCTCCCTCAGCCACAGGCGCCACTTTGGCAAACTTCATGAGTGTTGGCTGCTAATCATTTATTTTTCTGGGCTTGATCTTTCTTATTTTCTGTGTTACTTGTGCTTCCTCTTGATTTTCATTTGATAAAAATTCAGTATTTCTTGAAGCGCTCCTGCTTCTTGATTATGTTTCATTTTCATCTGTTTCCATTTGATTGGTGTCTTCATTTGTGTTGATTTCCTTTGAAATTTTATTTCCTTTAATTAGTTTGATTTTTTGAGTATTCTTTCTATTGGTTTTTGCAAATTCCCACAGGTTGTAACTTTCACTTTTTAAATCTAACCGCTTGAGTATTTCCTTTTGAAGATTTAAAATTATTTCCTTGTGTTCTTTGTTGACCATTGTTCCAAGGCTATTCTTTGTGGTTTTGTTTTGCTGGACCAAGGCCCTTCCCTCATTTCCCAGTTGATTTACCACAATTTCCCTTATGTTAAGTTCAAGCTTGACCCACCTTTTGGAGGGCTGACTCTAATTTGTTGATTAGGCTGTAGATATTTCACATTTTGTTTGAATTACATCAAAAAACTGGTTTTTATAGTACTATCCTTAATGCATGAATATTTTCATCATTATTAATAAATTAAAGACCATAAATGTAAATATTACATTAAAATATTGTAATTAGACGTCAAATTTTGGAATTTTGATATTATGTGCATAACTCAATGCATTTTGTTTAATAACATCCATTGTAAACTTGGCCTTTTCCATTTTAATTTAATGAAATGAACTGTGTTTATATTAGAGATCCATTAATACTTAGTACAAATATTGATACATAGTTCATTTTACAGTCTGTATATTTACCTATTGGTAATAATTATGTGAAGCTTTTTAGTCAGATTTTGCAAGGTAATAATAATGTAATGGGTTAATAAATTACTGTTTATTATCATTAATTGGCTAATTTTCTTTGCTGTGGCAATAGTGCATTTTTTGATATTTACACACTAGCATCCAATTGGTTGGTTTCACATCCAATTACAAAGGCAATAGGAAACATGGTTGCCACTCCAAGACCAGATGTGGTTGGGGTGGTAACTTTATTTCCTATTGCCTGTGCAATTGGATGTGAAACCAACCAATTGGATACTAGTGCGTAAATATCAAAAAATGCACTATTGCCACAGCAAAGAAAATTAGCCAATTAATGATAATAAACAGTGATTTATTAACCCATTACATTATTATTACCTTGCAAAATCTGACTAAAAAGTTTCACAGAATTATTACCAATAGGTAAATATACAGACTGTAAAATGCACTATGTATCAATATTTGTACTAAGTGTTAATGGCTCTCTAATATAAACCCAGTCCATTTCAATAAATTACAATGAAAAAGGCCAAGTTTACAATGAATTTTATTAAACAAAATGTATTGAGTTATGTACATAACTTCTAAATATCAAGAGTTGACGTCTAATTGCAATATTCAAATGCAATATTTACATTTATGGTCTTTAATTTATTAATAATGATGAAAAATATTCATGCTAATAATTTTAAGTTATTCATAAAATGCACAACATTGTATTAATTATGGAAAATGTTGATAATATAAAAAGAAAATATTATTAATTATGAATTGGAAGAAATAATATCAACTTTAATAAGTTGCCATAATGAAAAGATTTATTTTAGTCATCAAAGAATGAGAAGGGGAGGGTCTGGTCAGAGTGAACATTGCCTTCATCTGCACCTGTGAAAGGGACAGCATCAGAGATAGTGGGGGGATGGGCAGTGGTTTGGGACTCAGGGTTGGAAGGCAGGTGGCTTGATGGGGGGTTGGGGAGGCAGGGTTTGGTGACTGGGAAGGGGCAGCAAGAGCTGATTGCTTCAATTGCTCAAATTCATCTTCTGTCACATATGCAGGCTTGGTAAAACAAATGGATTGGCATGAGGGGAGGCGGGAGTCCTTTCTGGACTTATCACTATCACTTGCATAGAAAATGACAAGATCTGATAATTCCTGGACAAACACAGAAGGAAACAGCTCACAACCCTTATCAATTTGGGTGCACAGTTTATTGTATGTGGTAGGCTTTAAGCGCCTGAGTGCAGAACCAAAATTCTAGAGACATACATCTGCAAGATGCATTTTGGCGTGGTTGATGGGGTAGGACCAACAGGTATGCCCTGCAGCCCTGATTTCTTGGGTTGCCAATTCCTGCTGCTCCATCTCTGCACTCAGTACAACTGTGTATCTGGTGTTTTGGGTAGCCCACTCCTCCAGCATGACCTTGAGCTCTGTCTGGTAAGCATACCCATCTGTGGTGTTTGATATTGCCAAGTAATAATTGACACCCAATGGGGAAAGAGCCTACAAAACCCCAACAAATCAATATAGGATTGGCCCACGCTTGAATACGTCAGACTGGATGCGCTTTTCTCCAAAGTCTTTAATACTTGCCAAAATATTGGCATATGACAAGAAGATTACGTCATTACAGGCCCTCATTGCCCTCCCTTTGATAAAATTAATGATGGTAGAATCATAAGGGTCAGTATCCACCAAAATGGGGCCACTGAGAACCTGATTGGATAAGAGTCTGGAAGCAACCACAACTCTGTGCATCCACAAATTCACTGTTCTCTTATTGGTAAAAATGCCGTGGAGTCCTAGTGGGAGACAGACCTGGACCAGGGGCATCCGCGGGTCACACTCCATAATAGCCATCATGAGGGTGTGGGCTTTTTCACCTTCAGTCAAAGAGCGGGCACCAGTCAGGATCTTTTTGGTAGGGGGCCACAGTTGGCGTGGGCTCGTAGGGTTGCAGCCACAGTGGACTTTGCAAACCCCAGCGGCTGCAATTTCCCCAAGGTACATAAGCATCCCTTGCTTTTCAACCATTTTGAGAACAATCTCTGGGGTAATTAGCTTTCTTCTGCGTCTTGCAGGCTTATTGGCTGGAGGCAGGGTGTGTCTGCCTTGAGAACCAGATAGTGCCATCTGATTGGCTGTTTTGGGATTTGGGACTTTCTGGGTGACCCCATGGCTCAAATGGCTGGTTTCAGATGCCATTGTTGATAGAGGATTTGGGTTGGTGGCTGCCTGTGCATGATGGGCAAACAGGGCCATGCTGGAAGTTGCAAGAGAAATAACACTCTCCTTGGTGGCTTGCGGAGGAGCCTAAGGGTTAGGGGTGGCCATAGACAGAGGCTTCACTGTTAAGAGACCCAGTGTAGCCCTGCATGATTTTTTCAAGGCCAGGGAACAGCTTGTTGACTTGGTTGGTGTTGGAAGAAGACATAATAAATTTTTATTAAAAAAATTAAACTCAAAAAGAGAAGTTGCATTTTAGTCAATTAAATTGTTAAGTATGTTAAGGTGGTGAATAATAGGATCTAAATTTTAGCTGTCCTAAACTGGAATAGGATGATTTTTGAGAATGCCTATGATTCCTAAAAGAATTAGCATAAATCCACTCTAGATCCTTTGACATCCTTTTTGAGATGCTCATAAATTATATTTATTTCAAATTCACCGCAATTATGATTTGAAACTTGGTTTTTGAATTTGGCAATCCCGCAATTTCAGATTCATTAAGTTTTACATGATTTCTATGATTTGTTTGATATACAGGAAATCTCAAATTGTACATTAGAATCCCGCATTTCTGATTCATTTATCCTGCATTTGTTTGCTGAGTTTTGTCTTATGTTAGCTGAGTTATCTGCTCAAGGGATTCAAAATTTGCCAATTTAAATAAACCAAAAAGTCAAATTAAATGGTTAATTTTATTAAATATTTTAATTTTCACTCAGCTGAGTTGCCCGCAAAAGTGATTCAAAATTTGGACCAAGGATTTGACAATCCCGCACTTTTACGTTCAGGTTCTGAATTTACAGTATCTAGAATAATTAATTATAATTATATTTTTTACTAATTCTTATCTGTCAATAATACAATCAAACATCACATCATTATGTATAAATAATAATTTTTGAGCCCTAATATAAACAAAATAAAAATAAAAACAAATAAAACCCAGAGTGCCCATTTATCCGATTGGCTCAGAGGCAAGGGCTTTGGGGAGGAAGGATTCTGAGTGCTTGTAAAAAGCTGCCACCACATTGGGTGGCATTGCCAATTGGCTGATATCAAGAATGTTGAAGAGATCCTTGGTGTCCTGGGGGAGGCTTTTATTTACCTTGTTTTTGATCCACCCAAAGACCTCCTAAATTGGATTCAGAAATGGAGAATAGGGTGGAAGGAAGAGGAGTCTCATTGGGCAGTCAGCCAGGCGGTGGCTGGCCAAATGGCTATTTTTATCATTGGGCGGGAACTCAGACACAACCAGATACACCTTGGGAGCCCTCATTATCCAACACAACAATCTTGGTTGTGCCCCGGTAATTAATCCAAAGGTACTCCTTGACGGCTTGGAGAAAATCAAGAAAAGTCCCGCTATTGTGGGAACCCTTGATCATTTGGTATTGGTCCAACCTGCGAGGATCAAGAAGCGCAACCATTGAATAGGTCTGGGAACAGACAGCTGCACAATGGGCTACTCCGTCCTTGGACCCCCTCTCAACCCACCCATGCCTAGACCTGAGTGAGGAGGAAAGAACAATTTGTTGATGTAAAAGAACTGTATATTGCCAGTCTCCTTAAGGGCCAGATAAGTCTTGGCATAAATGTGTCAATCTTTGATTGTTTTCTTGTTGTTCCTATTGTACAGAGAAACTCCAAGGACCTTTCAAGAGAAGCCCAATTTGACCATTGCTTTGTATACAAGGGTTTTGGAGACAGAAAGCCCAAACTCTGTGGCAAGCATTGATTGGACAACAAGTGAGTCCAGGTAGCAATCCTTGGTAACCCACTGCTTGATTGCATCAATATGAACAGGCTGAAGGAGTTTGAGCTGCCGCTTAGCCTTGATGGATTTGGCAATTTTCCCAGTGTTTCTGTACTTTTTGTTGATGTTGCCAATATATCTGGCCGTGACCCCAAATTTGGACACAATATCCCAAACTGCCATTCCCCCATTCAAGCTGTTGAGGAGAGCTTCATGCTCATTATCTGTCAACTGACGCCGGCCCTTGACAGGTACCGTGGCATCCTGGTTAGCAGGATCAACACAGGGGATGGGGACCTTCATGTAGAAGGTGGGATCACTCTTGGTTGCGCTGGTGCTGTCAATGGTGGCATATGATACAGGCACAGATGGCTCTTCAGTGATGGCCAATGGCCCATAGGACGTGTCAAAAACGCAGAGGCAGGAAGTGGCAACTCTTGGATCAAGAGTGCAGGGCTGGGTGACAACTGGGTACATGGTGGAGGTGTAAGTAACCTCAGTGTTCCTGGTGACCCTGGCGTAGGAGACTTTAGTGGCAGGCCTTGAGAGTGGCTTCTGTCTAGGAGGCAGGCTTTTCTGGCTTGGGATGCAGGAGCAGGTTGGCTGGCAATGACGCCTTGGGAGGCCTGTGTGTCGGCATGACTCCCTTCAATTTGTGTTCTGGGTCTGTTCTTGGACCCTCTGGGATGCCCTTGTGGACAGGCTGCCGCGCAGGCTGATGCAGGAGCTGGTTGAGAATGCAATTGACAGTCCATAAAAGAAATTAAATTATATTTTAGACTACATATGTATTTATTTTGATTTATGGTTTAGTTGTGAGTAGTTGTTTTCTTTTGATTTAGCCTTGAATAGTAGAAGAGTTTCTATATCCGTGATTTGAAGTGTATAATATTGTATACTTTCCTGGTTTTGATAATTTTAAAGTTTAGTCACTTTTTATGTCTAAACATGGTTATTGAGATTGGATTTTTCATTTGATTTTATCCAGAGTGGAGCTTCTTTATTTGGGTTGGTGTTTCCTAGTGTGCTTATTTTACATTAAATTTGGATTCCAGTTCCTGCAATTAATATTTGAGTTTACTAGTGCCATTCGAAAGTGATTTGAAATTTGGTTCTTGGATTTGACAATCCCGCAATTTCAAAAAACATAGTAAACTTAATGAAAATGGTTGATGGATTTGAATGCTTCAAATCTGATTACAGTTAATTCATTTTGTTCATTGGAAATGTGCAGTTTGACTTGAAATTTGAAAAGTGTCTACAACTTCCCGCACTTTTAAAAATTCAAATAAATATACAAAGAATTCAATTTAATTAAAAAAAAGGCCATCCTGCAAAAGTGATTTAAAATTTGGACCAATGATTTGTCAATCCCGCATTTTTATGTTTAGGTTCTGAATTTACAGTACTGCAGTGCCCAGGAACCTTCCCAGGTGGCGCTCAGCACCTGAAACATACCACTGGGCGGTGCCTTGGTGCTTTACAAATCACTAGGCGGTGCTTTTAACCTTATAAATTTCTCAAAACAGTGCTTTTAAACCACAATTTGGGTATTTACTTTTGGTTAACCTTAACCAATCTTCTTGATACACTCAAGGCCATTAAAAATAATATAATTAAATTCTCATTAATCATATTCCTGGGTATATATCAATTAACCTTAATGGTTAATTAACCAATTTCAAAGACAATGTGTCTTTATTTGACACAGTCAAGTATTTTTTGGCCCTATGATTAAATCCTCATTAATAATATTAAAGGGGATAATTAACCTTCATGGTTAATCAATTGGTTTGAGACACCTACTCTCATAATCTGAATTGGTCAGATTATTCATTTTGTCCCTTAATTAGTACAGCCTAATTGATTCCTAGGTACTCTGTTACCATGCTGGAAAATCTCTCCAAGGCCAATCCTATTGTTTTGAATTTCAACTTATGAAATACATCACAATTTAACCACTTTGTGAAACACATCCCAATGTAACTTTAGTACGGTCACATGCCTCAATGATGGGGATAAAAAGTGCCACTTTTTACAAACTCATATTGCTGCCTTAGATTTTATAAGTCATGGGCACACTGTTATTGGCTTTGAGGTCATTCAGGAGGATGCCTATGTAAATAAGAACTCTGTCATCTTCTAAGGCCACCTTGAGTACTTTTTAAAGCTCTGGGTTGGCAAGAAGACAACTTTAAGAAGAGGCAAGAGTGAGATCATTGCTCCTGGAACTTTTATAGCACCTGCCTTAATGATGAGATAAATACAACCTCTAACCTTAAAATATAGTGTAAGCACCTCAAGGTCAAGTTTGGTTCCAGTTTGAAGTTCAACAATTTTATCCAGAAGCTCCAGTAGGAGCAGGAGAGAACCATCCTAAAATTCCTGGCACTGCCAAATGGGTTGCTCACAAGAAGAAGAAGACTAACAGCAGTGTTGTAACTGTGCTGTTTTAGAAAAGTTACACGGGGAAGATATTTAGAAGCTATATAATAATCTTTATTGTGAGATAGTGATTATATAGTCATGGTTAATCAAGGATAACAGGAACATGATTGTTGATAACACGGCTGGATGGAAGAAGGGGATGGCTTGATCCTGGTAATGAGTCAAGCGCCAAAACAAGGTATCCACCGTAGGGGATCATCATATGCTCATGTTGTTGGATTTGGTAATTTGAGTTGACTTCCTAGTCTGGCTTCAAGTGACCGGATAATTGGATTGCGGGTCACAAACCTGCTTATTTGGAATCTTGCTAGCAGGTCAAGCCTGCAGTTTTGACACACCCCCCAACTGAAGGTTAGCCTCCTCTGGGGGCAGGTTGTCAGGGAGGTTGTCAGGAGCCCAGGCGCTGTACTGGACTAATTGTTGTTCTGTGGCGGGCAGGGTGGTTTCTTGTTGTTTTTGTCTCGCTTTACAGGGTCTCAGGCAATCATGGTGCAGGGTCTTGTCTTGCTTGTGTTTCCTGAGTCCTTGCACAAGGTAAGTGCCATTGTTGTTTACCTTTAGAATGATTGATGGCCCTACTTTCTTGGGTTGTAGTTTGCTTTTATCAACGTTCATGACCCAAACTTTGTCCCCAACTTCATGTCTATCTTGGATGGGGACAAAGGTTTTTTGCAGAAGTTCATTTTTCTTTTCTGTTTGTTTGCTGTTGGCCTCTATGACTTGAGGGTCTGAATGAGAGGGGACTTTACTTGGAATTTCCAGTTTGGGTCCTGTCAATGCTTGAATGATATTTGGCTGTGTGCTGTATACAAACTCAAAGGGGCTTTTTCCAGTGGATCTGTTCACTTGGGTTTGGCACACAAGTAACGCAGTTGATAGCTGCTTATACAAGTCTTCAGGTCTCCTGGCAGTGAGCTTGGCTAAGGCTTGTACAAGGCTGCCATTAAGCCGCTCTACACGTCCATTGGCCTGTGGGTGGTATGGTGTTGTTACGTTGTGTTTGACCCTATTTTTTGTGAGGTATATGTTGGTGGTTTTGGAGGTCAATTCTTTCCCTCCATTGGTTATCAGGAGTTCTGGCTTTCCAAACTTGCTGATTATCTTCTTGCCAATAAATTGTTGTACGTTGTTGCCAGTATGCACCCTTACTGCTTGGGCTACTGGCCATCTTGTAACAAAGTCAATGGTGGTGATGATGTATTTCTTATCATTGTGTTTCCCTAGCATGGGGCCAACAATGTCAAGAGCCCATACTTTGAAGGGTAGTTGTGTGCGGATGGGAAGTACTGACTTTGGAGGGGTTTTGCTTTTGGCAAACTTTTTTGCATACCTCACATTGGTCTAGGACTTCTTGAACATCGCAATATAAGGTTGGCCACCAGCCCTTGTGCTTAAGGAATTCATATAGGTTTTGGCTCTTTGTTTGTCCAAGGTCTCTGTGATAGCGTAGGATGGTGTCTACCCGCTGGTGCGTGGGGATGTAGGGAATGGTTGTGCCGTCAGACATTTTTCTGTGTAAGGTCCTGTATACGTCAGCAAATAGGTGTTCATTTTTGATAACTGTTTCCTTTGTTATGTCAGTTGTGCCGGGGGAAAACCCTTGTCTTTTGTTTATATACTAAGAGAGGCCAGTCTGGGTTGAGCCCATTTTCCCCTCTTGAGGCACAGACATACAGGCGGGAGAGGGCATCTGCCATGGCAAGCTCAGCCCCAGGTTTGTACTGTATGAGCATGTTGAATCTCTCCAAGAGCTCCATCCAGCGGGCTTGGCGGCGCAACAGATTTGCTTGAGTTTTAAAATATATGAGCAAATTGTGGTCGGTTAATGCTGCAAATTCTTCCTGCTGTTCTAGGTAACAGCGCCATTTAAATAGACAGTGCACAATAGCCAGCAGTTCCTTGTTTTGGATAGGGTATCAACACTTGCCATCTGTCAATTTTTGCAATTCATAAGCTACGGGCAGGAAGTCACTGTCATTATTTTTGATTTGTAGTACTCCCCCAATGGATGCATCTGAGGCGTTGGTTTCCATTTGGTATTCCCTGTCACATTTGGGGTATTTCAGGATGGGAGTTGTTGTGAGCTTCTCTTTGAGGCGTCTAAAACAGAGGTTGTGTTGGGGGGTCCACACAAACTTGGATTTGGTGCCTGTTATGGCAGATACGGGAGCAGTCAAAACGCCACAGTCAGGTATGAAGCGGCATACATAGGCCACCATCCCCAAGAAGGTGCAGAGCTCCAACTTATCCTTGAGTGGTGGCATCTTTCAGATGGCTTGTATCTTTTGACTGTTGGTTTTGATGTCGTCCTTTGATACTATGTGTCCCAGGAAGGGTAGTTGCTCACAGAAGAACTGGCACTTGGAGGGCTTGGCCAACAGTTTGTGTTGTGCCAAGGTAGCAAAGACTGTCTCAAGATCTTTGTGGTGTTGTTTCACCAAGAAGCTGTAGACAATAATGTTGTCTAGGTACACTAGGGTGTGCTTGCCTATGTGGGGCGCAAAAACTTTGTTTATGAAGGTTACAAAGGCAGACAGGGCATTGGTCATGCCAAAGTTGAGCACCACACATTTGTAGGAGCTGTATTTAGTGTGGAAGGCTGTTTTGGGGATGCCTTCCTCCTTGATGCAAATCTGGTTGTAGCCTGCAGTCAGATCAATCTTGGAGAAGACTGTGGCTCCTCCTAAGGCGTTGAAGAGATTGTCAATCAGTGGTAGTGGATAACAATTCTTGATGGTAACTTTGTTTAGGGCTCGGTAGTCTGTGACCAGATGTAAGGTATAGTCCTTCTTGGCCACAAAGAATACGGCTGCCCCAAAGGGAGACTGTGAGGGGCGGATAAGTCCTTTCTCCAACGCTTCCTTGAGGTAGGCGCGTAGGGCGTTGTCTTTGTTTGGGTCAACCTGTAGATAGGACGCGCCTTGGGCACAGCCCCTTTGAGTTGGATGGAGTGTTGGATGTGTTTCTCAGGGGGCAGCCCAGGCAGCGCTTCCTTGAAGATTTCTGGATGGCGGGTCACAATTTTGCAGTCCTGATGTGTGGAGGTATCCTGGTGATCTTTAAAGTGTATGATCTTGTACTGGCAGGAGTCCCAATCAATTACCTTCAGGTCTTTCTTCTTGTCCTGGGTCTCTGTGATGCGCACAAAGACGTGGTTGCGTAGAAGTTGGTCCACAGAGTCAGGGTAGATTTGGTGGTTGACACCTTCACACTTGATGGTCAACACTGAGATTGCCCAGTCTATGTGAGGATTGTTCTTTCACAGACAGTCTAGCCCCAGTACAATGTCAAACTTTGGGAAGTTGATGACAGGACCTTGGATGGTGGAGTGTAAGTTCTCAAGCATGACAGAGAAGGGGTGGTTTCCCTTGTCACAGCAATGTGGTGTTTGCCAGCCAGGACCACATTTTTAATACGCAAAGGGTTAGTGGCCAGCTTGAACTTGTCCAAAAAGCTACTGTTGACCAGGGTTTGGTCTGCACCTGAATCCAGGAGTGCTAAGCCTATGTAACTGCAAAAGCAGAAAGGATAGGATATCAGTTTATTGGGATGTCTGGCAATGGTGACAGTACTGGGTCCTCCAAGGGCACTTGGATCATTGGTCATTGTTCCATGTCCTTGGGTTGATACTCATCATTGGGCAAGTCAGGAGTTGTGTGGGGAGAGCTTAGCTTTCTTAGTGCTCTCTCTGGACTTTTCCCTTGTCTTGGTTGCCTTGCATGGCAGTGACACGGAAATGGGTCCGGTTTGACTGGCCATTGTTCCCACTTCCATGTCCATTTGAACCTGTGGGTTTGTGGTTGGTGTTATTCCTGTTGCCTCCAGGGGTTGGTCAAGTGAAACGCCTGCCTGGATGAGAATCCTTGGGTCTTTCTTGTTTCCCAGTTTATGCCTTATGAAGTGTGTTGGAGGTTTGCTCTGCTTTCTCCGCTTTGGGATACAGGCTTTGCAGGTTAGTCACCTGGTCCAGGTTCACATGCCTCATCACATGCAACTTGAGGGTGTTTTAGTACATGAGGTGTGTAGCTGGGGTGTCAAAAGCCATGTCAGATGGTGCTTGAAGTTGGAGTTCTTTGTAGACGCGGGTGAGCTCCTTCACAGTGCCTGTCTGGGTAAGGTTCTTTACTTGACATATTATCATGAGTGCTGTATCCTTAAGCACAAATCTCGCCAGGAAGTCTTGCTTAAAGGTATCCCAATTCTTGTTGGTGTGTTCCTTGTGCCACTTGTTGCACCAGGTGCCAGCATCATGTGCTAGGCGGATAGAAATTTCTGCAATCCAAAATTGCTGTGGGCATTCCATCTGGGCAGCTTGCTCTGAGCGGACTGGATCCATGCGGCAGGATTGTTGTTGTTGGTCCTGGCAAAAGATTCCAAGGTGGTGCTTTGTAGTCTTTGAGCTACGTAGGCTGGCATGGCGCTTTTGTCGGTTGGTTGCAGCATGGAGGAGGGAGCCTGGAAAAACCCTTGTGCAGACATGGCAAAAGGTTCCAAGGTGGCGCTTTGTAGTCTTTGAGCTACGTAGGCTGGCATGGCGCTTTTGTCAGATGGTTGCAGCATGGAGGAGGGAGCCTGGAAAAACCCTTGTGCAGACATGGCGTTGAAGGCAGGTAGTGAGATCACTGTATTCCGGTACAGGACAAAACCATCAGGTATCTTGGCACCAGGAGTGTACGGGGTCCAGTCAGGCGGGAGGCCAGACATAATTCTGTTGAGGATTTGTTGGCCGCAGCGTGTGCAGGCAACAGGCAGAATTTTTTCAAGATAAGGTAGGATGGAGAACCTACCTGTGCTACCAATGTTGTAACTGTGCTGTTTTAGCAGAGTTACAAGGGGAAAAATATTTAGAAGATAGATAATGTCATAACTGAGCTGTTTTAGCAGAGTTACACGGGGAAAAATATTTAAAAGATAGATGATAATCTTTATTGTGAGATAGTGATTATATAGTTCATATGAATCAAGGATAACAGGAACATGATTGGTGATCACACAGTTGGATGGGAGAAGGGGGTGGCTTGATCCTGATAATGAGTCAAGCGCCAAAACAAGGTATCCACCGTAGAGGACCATCATCTGTTCATGTTGTTGGATTTGGTAATTTGAGTTAACTTCCTAGTCTGGCTTCAAGTGACTGGATAATTGGATTGCGGGTCACAAACTCGCTTGTTTGGAACTTTGCTGACGGTTGAGCCTGCGGTTTTGACAATAATAATCTTTATTGTGAGATAGTGATTATATAGTCATGGTGAATCAATGGATAGCAGGAACATGATTGTTGATCACACAGTTGGATGGAAGAAGGGAGTGGCTTGATCCTGGTAATGAGTCAAGCGCCAAAACAAGGTATCCACCGTAGGGGATCATCATCTGTTCATGTTGTTGGATCTGGTAATTTGAGTTAACTTCCTAGTCTGGCTTCAAGTGACCAGATAATTGGATTGCAGGTCACAAACTTGCTTGTTTGGAACCTTGCTGGCAGGTCAAGCCTGCAGTTTTGAAAGCAGGACTATCATGAGGAATTTGAAAAGATGATGATGAAGAATTACAATGTGGATGAGGTTAAGAAGTACTTGGAAGATGTTGCCACTGTTCTTGGCAGTGCCATTAACTGATATAAATGGACCTTGCTTTTATATTTTTAATTTTATTGTACTCAGTTTATTTTTTAGATAGCACAGTGATTTTCAGACCTTTTGAGGCAAATGAAAAATCTTAGTCTAAGAATAAAAGCAACTCAGTCTAAAAACAAAATCAAGAATCAAGAAATTTATATTAAATTGCAATAGATTTGAATCCACTTTGATTTCACTTTTAGACTGAGTTGTTTTTGTTTAAGACTGAGATTTTTGTTGATCTCACCAGGGTTGAAAATTACTGTACCAATATTTTTAACTATAACTGTTAAGTTTCAGGTACAGTTTTAAGGTGGATTTATATGTGATAATATGTTTTACTATTTTGCCAGTAACATATATAGCTTTCAGCTTCTACTATATGAGGTCTATCAAATAAACATACATGAGTTCTTAATTTTAACTATATTATGTATAATTAGAGTAGGAAATTTGGTGACATTTGATATTTTATTTTAATAGTAATTTAAAATATGTTTATAGTAAAGAGTGTAATTTACACAGTAAAATAAGAAATAATTGCTTATTTCACCTTATTCTTATTAACTGAGGCATGTTCTTATTGCATTTTTGAGACGTTTGTGGTTAATTTGTGGTATCATATGTGTACTACTTATTTTTTATATTAAAAATGTTCGGGGTAAAGTGTACAACTAATTGAAAAGTGCCAACATACAGAAGACAACATAAAAAACAAAACTCGCAGTTTACTGTAGCATCGATATTATCATTGTCGACATGAGCGCTATTACCTAAAATTCATCCAGCCAACATTGTTAACGTCCGCATCCACCCAGGATGCCCTCATCGCTAAGCGATCACAGCAAAATTACAGCTGCGTAGCGCAGCTGCAGGCCTCGATTCAATGAAGGGCTCTCGATTCAAATTTCCTATAAATGCGATTACAAGAATAGTATCAAGGCCTAGTCTGAGTCCATAGTGGAGCACTGAGTGGCTATTGTGGCTTACTTCTATTTGCAAGCTAACAAAATCAAGATGTTCTGATAAGACGCTTGGCTTCTCGGCCAAGAACCATTTTACTTGCATTTCTCAATAACCAATCAGTGGATGATGCTTGGCAGCAAGTTGACTTTCTGGGAGTCATTTTACCTTTCAGTAATGAAGACTAGCTTATATAATCAGTAAATTTTGAAGGCCTGGATGTCTTGCTAATTTGTGTGCCTTTATTCGATACTAAATGATTAAATTTAGATTGAAACAAGATACCTACAGTGACAAAAGTAAAATACCTAGCTATACAACGTAAACAAAATTTATTTTAGCTTAGAAATTATATAAGTTAGATTTCTGGAGTACTTTTTAAAATTGAAATAAACAATGCTTGCTGGAAATAGTCAACAGTATTACACTAAAAAAGCAGTCAAAGATATGGAGTAGCAACCCCCAAACTTTAATTGAAATGAAATTAAACATCCAAGGGAGCCTTCTTAGAGTAGGCAGGGATGGAGGGTTCGCTGACAGGGACGGCAGTGTATCCTTCTTCAGTACATTCATTTAAGCTCTCGGCATATGTGCGGGCTACAAAGTAGTAATGCAGCTAAAAAGTTAGTAGAGTTCAAAAAATAAACTTACGTCGATAATATAACCAAGCGCAGATCCAACAACCATGGCTACTAAAACCGAAGGAATCTCCTGACAAACGCGCGCTTCAAGCTCGGGAGACTCAACGCAGCCATGCTTATATGCAAGGTAAATAGCAGAAAGCTGAGTTATAACAAGCATAGGCCCAAGGAACAATTTAAAAAGCAAAAGACAGGAGAAAATATGCACACCGCCTGATTTTCGCTAAACATTAGACAAGTCACATAAAAACCTTACCTGGACACTGCCAACCAGCCCACACAGTCCAAGGAGACCTGCAATACTGGCGACGACGATGTTCGCTTGGGCTAGAAGGTTTCCATTCAATGCTTCTCCAATTTTAGTTGTCACACAAAACGAAGAGCACAAGACTTGGAGAAGTGAAAGGATAATACATCCAACACGGAGGTCAATACAGAGACAGCAGAACGAGGGTGAAGAGAGCATACCTTTAAACACGACCCGAGTGCCAATTTATGGCAGCCAGAGCTCCACCTATTCTCAAAAGCTGCTTTATCTGACATCATAAAAGGGAACTATTCATTCAAAGAAGCAAGGTTCGCGTAATGTATGGTTTAAGCCTGACTTGAAGCTTTGACTTCTGCAAGCATTCGCAAAAGATGACATCATTATAATAATACTAGGCTAAATTTAACATTTGAGTTATTGTTATGCTTTAGCTCAAGCCTTAATACCGCCGCTCATAAAGAGCTCTAATAAAGTTCTATTTTAGCTCAAGCCTTAGTTCGACAAGACTTAAACTATAGGATTCGATTTCAAGCAGTTTAATTGGTTACTTTGGCATGATGGGATGAACCCTTCTAGATAAAAGAATATAAAATAGCAAGAGACTGTTAATGTAGTTAAGAAGGGCACTGGGATAGTTGCTTTTTTGTTATGTCCAATAAAAATACATCTCTTCATATTATGTGACTTAATACACTCTATGTGACTTCAGGTTGGGGCTAGGGATCGGGAAAAACTGAGCTCTGTAATGTTCCCTATCAACTATAAAGTTGAAATACAATGCCCATCTTTTTGAATCAATGCGATTGAAGTTATGGAGCGCGATAAAAATCATGGCATAAGCTATAGCAAGGGAAGGATTCTAACAAAACCTGAAACATGACCAATCAGCTACATCCCTAGCTGTTCCAAACCTATACTGAGCTGCTAAGAACCCTATATCATTCGAAAGATTCCTAGCCATGTTTTGGAAGAGCCTTAATAAAGGAACCATATTCAAAATATTGTTCTGAGATATTTTAATTAACAGAGGAGATTACATGACATTTTACTACTTTGAGATTAAAAATCCAAAAATGAAATGTCATTAATTTAAATTATTTCTAGAATTAATCTAATGCACTGTGATGTATAATGTGAATTCACGGTCTCAGGCCAATTCATTGTTATTTGGTGCTTATCAATTATGGAAGAACCTCTTGTGCACCGCTGTTGTACACAATGCCTTATTTCTGCACTATGTCATTAGTGACTAGCATGTATATTAGTAGTATTAATAGAGGTGATTTCCTGTATTTATGTCATCATTTTATTCGATAAAGTTTTCTATTAGTGGAGCCACATATTTTGGTTAAAAGGTTAACATTGGTTGTGTGCTCACAATCAGTTTTATAACATTAATCCATTTAATGATAAATAATGCAGCAACAGTTAAATAAACAATAAATATCATTTAAACCTGACCTTTTTCAGCTGTAAATATAGACAAATCAAAGTCATCCAAGAGCAAACTCAAGTTGTGCACTAACCAATATAAACATACAGCACGCAATTTAACAAAGCTTAAAGATAATATAGTAGTTTTATAACCTGTTGAGATAAACAAAAATATACCAGATTAAAAAATAAGTTCAGTCCAAAACAAAAGCCAAATTGTTTCACTTGAAGGTCGATTATACTCAAAAAAGTACAGTAGTTTTCAAACCTGTTGAGATAAATGAAAAATATCAGTCTAAAAATGAATACAACTCAGTCTAAAAGTGAAATCAAGTTGGATCCAAATATATTACAACTTAATATGAATTCTTTAATTTTTTTATTTCATTTTTAGACTGAGTTGTATTCGTTTTTGGACTGAGATTTTTTATTTATCTCCACAGGTTTGAAAACTACTGTACTATTTAACCAGATCTGGATTACAAAAATAGTCAAACATACAAAAAAATTGAAATCACATACACAACTCCAAAAATGAGATGCCCAACAAAAGAAGCCCATATTCAAAAAAATAAAAAGATTCATATTGTGAGGCAATCTAAGTCAATTGATATATTGGTCAGGCAACAAACATGGTGCTATAGATTCAAAACCTGTGGGGCAAATTACAGGATTATCAGATTGCATGCTTAAATTTCAAATAAAAAATGTGGGAAACTCAGCCGAGTAAAAGATAAAATGGTTAATAAAAACACTATTTAGGTTGATGGTTTTTGTTTTATTTAAATTCACAAATTCCAAATCTTTAATGCAACTAATTTACATAGTGTAAGACATAATTCATCAAGAAAATATGGGATACATGAATCAGAAATGTGGGGTTCTAATGTATGATTGATATTTTCTATGGCTCTAACAAATTTTAGAAAACTTGAAGAGATAAATGAATACAGTAGTTTTCTTACCTGTTGAGATAAACATATAGTATTTAGTTTAGAACACATGAACTCAGTCTAAAAACAAAGTCAAAGTGGATCCAAATCTATTGCAATTTAATATAAATTTCTTGATTTTTTATTTTGTTTTTAGAATGAGTTCATGCGTTTTAAACTGACTAATATATGTTTATCTCAACAGGTTTGAAAACTACTGTAGAATTCTCCTTATGAAGAAACCCAAGTATGAGTCATAGTCCTGAAAAAGGAGCAAACTTGGGCAATAAAACAGTGGGTAGCCAAGGATTGCCATCTTGAATTGGAAAATATACAGTCAAAGGTTGAATAAATTTTTGAGATTGAGGCCTCAGTTTCAACTTGATATCACACTGTCAAGAGTTTGAGATTATCTCGGAAAAAACTTGGCGGTTCTCTTTACAATTACAACAGATCAATGAACATTGAATACTGTTAAAAATACACCAAGATGTATATCACACTAAAGGAGAAGAGGACAGTAAAGTCCTAATATATTGATAAATTGTCCTTTGCCTCCTCCATGCACAATGCATACAGCTATGTACCTAAAAGTGCCAATGATGGTGTATACAAAAATGCATCTGTTAGTGCTTGTGGTCTACTTAATGGAAGCCCTTATTAATCCCCATAGTATTGAACTGTACCACATGATCAAGGGTTCTCACAATAGTGAGACCTTCATTGAATTTCTATGATTGGATTTGGAGCACCTCATGCTCACTAGCTTGAAAGTCACTAACATCTTTGTATGGATAATATTGGGCTCCACAAAGTGGCAGATATTCTTGATGGATTCCCAATGATTAAGACAGGTGTGGCAATTGGCCCACAGAAATTGGCCACATCACATACACACCTATTATTTCTTCCTGTATACTTCTCATTCTTGAACTCAATTATTGAAGTCTTTGGGTGACTCAAGCAAGTTGCAAGAAAGGCGCCCCAACTGGGCCCAAGACCTTGTTTGATTGCTGTAAGTTTGGGGTTGATACCTTCCAGCAGAGAATATGGCTAAGTTTTATGCACATCCTGATTTTTTTATCTCTGTCTGTCTTGCAATGCAACTAATCAATTAAAATAGGTGTCTTTTATCTTTATTTATATATTTTTAATAAAGAATTTATAGAAATATACTATTTATAATACCACTAATTATCATCAGGTATAATAAAAAGTAACAAAGAAAAGGAATATTAATTGACTAAATTTTTCAAGCTTTAAGACATATTTAATAGGATTGCCATAATAGTATGAAAATATAGTAGCTTTTGATGAAGAATATACTAATGAAGATGTTTGAATAAGTTATTATGAATTATTGGAGGTCTGCTTAGTGGAACTCTAGGACTTTTTTGAATTGATTTGGAGATTTCTATGGCTAGGGTGTATGTTGACATAGATCCCTGATTTAATAACTTGTTTCAGCTTAAATACAGAAATACTGTGATAAAATTGGACAGGGGATCTTTTCAGTGGAAGAAGACATCCCATAGATGGCTGTAAGAATAGCTTCATCTTGGATAACATATGCAATTGAGCTGTAACCAGATTCAATCTTCTTTCTGTCTAGATATTGTTGCGCTTTGTCAAGTTTATTTGTAGCATTAAGTGTGTTGCAAGTCTCTGCTTTAATCTAAATAAATATAAAAAGACCTAGGTAAACAATTAAGTGAAGTCTCTACCCCACAAACAGGACCCATAACTCACAGAATTTATTATATATATTGCTAATATTATTTTTTGGAGGAGCTTTTTGTAAAGGGTTTTTTCCATATAAGTGGTAGGTTGATCTTTTCAGTGCATCAGGAGACCCCAAAGTCTCCTAAGACACCCTCTACCTGGGGAAAATTACAAGAAACTAGTGATAAGTTCACTTATTCATATTTTGAAAGTATCTATTAGATGTAATATTGTATACTTGGGTGGGCAACTGTATTAAAATTGACTCCCTGGTGCTCAACACTATAGTAAAGTGAGAATTCAGCTTTTTCCCTGATTAACAACTGGAAATTGACACTTTTTTAATTAACAGATCTTGATGTTATATAGGATTTTAGTATAAAATATTAAACTATACAGCTATGGTATACTAAAGTAATGTCATAGAGATCAAAAATGCAATAAAACTGTACTTTGATTAATATAATAAGGAGAAATAAGAAATTATCTCTCATTTTACTATGTAATTTACACTCTTCATTATAAAAATATTTTTGATTGCCATATAAATTAAAATTCCAATGAAAGAAAAATAAACATAAACAAAAATAGAAGTTATTAAAAATATGAAGAAATATTGATATTTATTTGATATAGTTCATATAAGCACAACTGTGAATATCTTATGTTTTACTAGTAAATTAACAAAAATTAAGATATTTCAATCACTTTCAACTATAACTATTCATCTTAAACTTATCATATATAAATTAAATAATAAGTACTATTTAATAAATAAAAATAGAAAAATTTAAACTATAAGCTAATTGATCAAAACTAAAAAGTAAAAATTAAAGCTAAAAAATTAAAAGTTAAAACCATAGAAGCAAGCAAGCAAGTTTACTCTTCATCCTTCTTCCCCCTTTTCATTTTAGCCCCTCCCAGAAGGGCAGTGAAAATATGCTCAAGCTGCTGCTTGAGCTCAGAGGCCTTGTATTTGTGCTTAGCCACACCCTGAATGACCTTGGTGAAGAGGGTGGAGCAGGTTGCAGGCTTGGTGGGGGGACGTGGTTAGCCAAGTCACGCAGCTTGGAGATGGGTTTCTCCTGTTTGTGCTGCAAAAGGGAGAAGAATTTGTTAAACTTCAGGTGAAGCCCAAAGTTGGCCTTGAGATGCTTGTGATAAACCTCTAGCACCAAAGTGGTCTTGAGCTTGCCATTCACTGCCTGGTACACATTCTAACTGGCATTGGCTCTGGCCTTGCCTTGCCTCTGCATGACAGCCTTCCCAATCCACTGGGGCTCAAAGTACTCAAGGAAAGGCTTGAACTCTGGATGCTTTGCTATGTAAGAATCCTTTGAGAGAACCTCAAACCCCTGCACAGTGTGCTCTGGCTTTAAAAAAGCCAAGGCACTGAAATGTGCCAGCAAAAATTTGCAGGTGTCCAAAGTGTCCCTCTGGCTCAACCTACTAAGCTTGGCATAGGCCTGCACATTGCAAGCAACTACTTGGCGGAAGTGGAAGTGGCACCCCTGCACTTCCCTGCTAAACAGCTACTCAAATGCATTGAACTGAGCAGGCTCAAAGTCCATTATGCACATGTGAGGCCCAAGAGCTCTTAGCCTTAGCTTTTCCTCTGAGTCCAGGGTGGCCTGGTCCTTGTCAGCGGCAGGAGGGTCTGCGCAGGTGTAGGGGGGTCTTCTTGGCATCATCATTGTTGTTGGGGGAAGGAGGGCAAGTGTTCTACAAAGGATTGAGAACATGTGGGTGTAAACAGCCTCAGTGGCCCCAGGGAGGAGGAAGAAAGCAAGTGGAATCATCCAGATGTCAATATGGGCATGGATCATCCAGAACTGTTTGAAAATCTGGGGGAAAGTGGCAAAGGTACCATCAAATAGCCAGGTTGAAGCCCTTTTCAACTTCAGCAGGTTCTGCTGAGTTTCATAGCAGATTATACAGTCTTTGCTGCTGGGCCCATCATCATGCAGAATGAAGCGCAAACACTTGGAAGCTGCTTGAGCTTATGGGTGAGTGTAAGCTCTGATAAGACGTCCAAGGCCTTGGGGGGAGGGGGATTGGAAGCAATCTGCTTATTGCTGATAAATTTGACCAACTTCTCTTGAGTTGGCACCAACTTGAGATTGTTGGGTTTTAAATGCTGCAGGGACTTTATGGCCAGATCAGATGCCCAGAGGTGAGAGGAGGTGAAGATTACTTGGACAAGTTACCACTTCATCATATGAGTGATTAGATGATTGGGGGGCTCACAAGTGTGCTCCCCCTTCTCAGCAGTTACCTGCTCCCAGCCCTCAGTGTTCATCCAGGTCCCACAAGTCTTATCTTCACAGACAAAGTGCTTGCTTTTACTTTGCTGCTTTTGGTTGTTGCAATTTAATATGTAGTTGTCAGCAACGTAACTAGGGCTGCCCTTTACAGAAATAATTGTGAAGTAGCAGGGGAAGGGCTTAGGAACTTTGAATTCTCTGTCCATATTACAAATGTTTTGGATGTCCAGTGAATCCCAAGCCACATGACCAGAAGCTTTGAACTTCTTGGAGTGCTCCTCAGGCTCATCTTGGGGGTCAGATGAGGTAGGGGGAAGAGCCATCAGGAGGGGGAGGGGAAGGTTTCTTTGAGGCCTGCTTAGATGCCTCCTTTTTCTTACCAGAAAAAGAGGTGGGCTCCTTGGCAGCCTTTACCTTCTTGGTACAGCGCTCCTTGGTGGGCTTGGAGTCAGCCTCTGAGTGGTAAAAGGTGTGATTGGTAAGATCACCATCAGATTTATTGGGGGAGAAATTTTTGGGGGAAGGTGAAGTGGAAGATAAGGGTAAAGGGGGGAGGAGTGAGAGGAGATGGAGTAGGAGGAGATGGATTGGGGGAGATAGAGTTGAAGACTTTGCCTTTGCAGGCTTCTTGGCACGCTTGGGAGTGGAGGCAGTTTCTTTTGAGCCCTTTAAGGCTTGGCACTTGGTAGGCTTGTTGTATTTAGATGATCTTGTCTAAAGAAAAGTTTAGTTTTGTAAATAAAATTATTGAGAAGATATGTCAAACACAAAGAGGTAAAGCAAAACAAAAGTTAAATGAAAATTATGCAAATAAAGCTTTATTTATCAAGAAAAAACATAACAAAGTAAATAGAAGCAAAATAGAAACTCAAAGTATAGATATAAAGGTTAAAACATTGAAAATAAGTAAATATATGATGAAGCATCAAAGATGTTAGGTTCAGCATAACATCTTAGTGCTAAATCAATGTAAAAGTATAATTAAAAATCAAAAAAAGTATATAAAAGTTATATAGAGAGTAGCAGGAGGAGTAGTAGATTATAATTGCAAAAAAATTATTATGTTGAATTTTTTTGGGAGTTGAAAATTCAAAACATAGTAAAGTGTCAAGTTTGGCACTGTCAATCAGCTGGGAAAAGCTGAATTCTCACTGTTGAGTATGCCAGAGTTGAGCAGAAAAATCAAATTTACTATGTTTTTACATATAAAACTTGCTTAAATTTAAAACAGGTTTGAAAGTTAATCCAAAAGCAAGGCACTTTCATTTACTCAAAAATAAAAAATACAACATAAGTTAAAAAATTAAATGAGTAGGAAGGTGTTTATTAGTGTTTAAGTTATGCTGCGAGGAGCTGGGAGTGAATTATTTACCATAGTGTTGGTTAAAACGTTAAAAAGCTCTCTGTACTAATCTGTAAAGTCACTCCCCCCTTTGGCCTTGGATAGGACAATCTTCCCACGTTGCACCAAGAAATCTCCTCAGAAGTTAGCCAAGCCCCTTAATTCCTTTGAGAATTTAGCCCATACAATTGATGAGAGATTTGTATTATCATACCCTTCTCAGGTGGTAAATACCAATGTGTTGAACTTGGTTCCCACTTGGGAGGAATCTCTGATTAATTTAGACTATTTTTTGGCTTGAGCTTGACCGCACTTGAAATTAATTAAGTCTAAACAATCAGGTTGCGCTAGTGCTAATTCATCAAATTCCAATCCAACTGAATTGGATGCTGATTCAAATCACCCCAGCAATGCCAGCCAATCAGAGTCAAATTTGGAAATTATTGCAAAACCCTCCAACTCACTGGATTCACCTTGCAAAATTTCTCCTGCAGCCAATCAGATCTGCGCCTTGGGTCAGGTGACCCTGAATTCTAAACCCCTCCCTTAAAGCAAGACAGGGAACTTTCGGTCCCCTGCTTGCTCATTCTTATAAATAAAGTTTGAAATTTTCAAACCTAAATTTTCTAGCTGATTTTGGGGGCCTTTGTTTGGTCCTTTTTAATTTTCCAAAGTGTTACTAGAAGTTCTGTCCTTCCTTACCTTATCCCCTTGCTTTCAGGTCCTCCAGCAGCTTCCTGAAGGTCTAATCTATGTCGTTGACATCCAGGTTAAAGCTTACCCCTTTTGCTTTAAAGCATTTGACTCAATTTTAAAAATTAGTAATAATTTCTATATAATTACCTATTTTAAGCTCAATTTTGCTTTTGCTTTGCTTTCTCTTGCTTTGACGCTTCATATACGCTCTGTAAAGCTTTCTGTTACATTTTTCAACCTGTTTGCTCTCAGTTGCTGTTCCCAAACCACTTTCTGTGATTTGGAGTCATTCTGCTTACTGCAGAGTCTCCCATACCAATCTGAAAAAACAATAGCCTATAGAACCATCTGGGTCTTTGTTGAACAATTTTCTTTGGTTTTCCAAGAATGTTGGTGCCCCTATTCAAGTTTGTGGTTTTTACCTTGGCACCTGCCTTGGTAATGATATGGTCTGCCTCCCCAGATCTTTGGGGCTGTATCTCAGATTCCTTTCTCCATGTTGGTACCAACTTCAACCAGTTTTTAAATATCTTTGAGGACATTCCCGCATGCGCTCAGGAGATCTACACTACCAGTGAGAACGCCGTGAGAAGTCTTGCCAGTGATGATCTTGGGTTCCCTGTTGTTGGAACTGCCCCCACTACTCTCCCAGACGTGCCCCACCCTATGCCCCCCTTTTTGAGGACCCAATTGTCTCGGTTCCAGAAGAAGGCTTGGGCACTCAAGAGTCCTCCCCCAGGTGCACTCCCTGGCTCCTTGGCAGAATAATTCTGATGGGGTTGGACTCTTATTTTCCTCGGCTATCTGCTGCGTCCTCTTTATGGATGCCCCTTCAAGCGGCCATACCAGTCCTGCACTGGATGGTGTCCTGGTGGGTCCTCTCCCAGGATGGGAGCCAAACTTAGTTGGTTTAGCCCCCCTCTCTTACATAATACCCAAGTTAAAGTGTTGAGTGAATGAGTTTCAAGTGGTGCTCATAGTGTGTCACTTATTAATTTATCCTTAATTCTAAGCCTTTGATTAGTTAAATCCAAAACCAATTTTGTGGCAAGTGGATAGAGCCAAACAGAGGGGGAGTCAAGTTTCTGTTTTTTATAAATTAAATATAGAATCTATTAATAAATTGGGCTTAAATTATGTGGCACCACTTAATCCACAAACCTGGAAAGGACATAATGTAAAACAAGTGGGGTATTTGATTAATGTCTATACCATTAAATCCAGTATAGTAGTGCTTAGGAGCTTAATCAACGCCTATGGACACTAATAATGAAAATATAATAGTAAATAATAAATTTTATATAAGCGCATATGTGTTTTATTAATAAAATTAGGTTTTGGCTTAAAAAGTGTCAAACACATGTTTTTCATTTCTATTAGTAAAATTACATATGAATTGTCCCTTAAATTGGTGTTTTAGCTAACTAAATTATTAAAAGGAGTCAAGTTTGAGTAAATTTAAATTTGGTTTTTGGTTCCAAACCCCTATATTACTAGTAAAAATTAGCTTAAAATCAGTTAAGCCAAAAATACTAATAGATTTACATACGCAGCACTCAACTTCCTGGTACTCAACAAAGTGTCAAGTACCAGGGAGTCAATTTTACCACAGTTGCCCTTGGGTGGGAGACAGAGCCTGACTTCTTGTCCTCTCTTCATTTCTGGTATATATTGATATAGCATGGTTTTAATGAAGTCCCAGACAAGGAAGGTGAAGGATTTTTTTGGAAACCAGGGGGCAGAACAAGTGGTCAAGGTGGAGCTTTGAGGCCAAAGCCGGATCCTCAACCCACTATTTGAAATCTTCTTGTGTAGGTTGGAATTCACCAAGATTAATTATTTTATTGGGTAAGTTTTATCTAATTTTTTTAACATTTTAGATCAGATGGCTGGTGTCAGAACCAGCTGATACCCAATATAGGGAGCATAGTTGCTGTAGAAGGTCTTGGTTACATGTGATTTTAGGAATTATCATAGTACACCTTCATGATCACCTTAATAAAAAATAATAGTATTTGTTTTTATTTATTTTCTTACCTTCTTCTATATTCTCTCCAGCTGCCCCTTTAACAGGGGAAACTTCTATTGACTTCTTAGGTGCAGGTTGTTGGTCATTTTGTGTTTATTTTTAATTTTTAATTTATTTTTTAATTGGTCAAACATTCCCAGATCCTTTCCCACAGCTCTGCCATTGCAAATCCCTGTGGCTTGAACTGTAGGTTTGCAAGTACATATTTTTAAACAGTGAGGAGCCTGCTCAGAAGTTTACCTTTTGTGTTAGGTATCTTATTTTTAGAGCTTTAACATACTTTTTTTAATTTTCCTCCTTCCAGGACCACATCCTTAAGATTGTCTTTTATCTTATATTAACCACCTTAATCTTGGCAACCATTGCTTCCAGCTCTTTGATAAATGCTTCTGATTCCATCACAATTTTTATCTCTCCCAGTCCCTTTTATACCAATAAAAACAATTCCATAATACATATATGCCTTTTGAATGATTTTAATACATAATAAATATAAAACTAAATACAATTATATTATTTTTATTCAATTAGAATAAAAAATATTGAAATTTTATTTCTATTCTATATAGTGTCAGTATATATCATATAAATCTGGGCTCTCTAAATCACATGTTTTGTCTCAGTGCAACATAGTTTGTTCTTATTTCAGTAGGCTAATTATGTATTGGAACAAGAATTTAATGAAATGCTATTCACTTTCAGGGGCTTTATGTAGACCATAATTGCTTTGGGCAAGTTTCAATCTGAGTTCTCTGGAGATATTATATTTTTTCCTAATGTCTTGTGATCCTAGTATTACATGGATTTTGGATATTCCTGGCTTTAATTTGTATATGTGTCATTTCTCAGGGGTGTGTGATCTAGAGGGAAGAAAGATACAATTTAATACCTTAGCATTTTTATATAACTTGAATAAATTAAATATAAACTTCTATGATGTCTTGTTATATGGTAAGTTGTTAATCTGACTGTTTTCTTCCTTATACAATACAAATAAGTTTATTTTGTCTTCTTATGATCTTACTTTTTGTCTCTGATTTTACTACCAATATATTTATGAAGTTGAATATATCATATGCATTTTAGAATAGATATATGTGGTGCAGTTGTTCCAAATGAACCAATGATAGTTCAGTATTTGATTGGGGAAGATAACAGTCTAATAGAAAGGACAAGAATAAGAATAAGATGTAGTGTATTGTAGAATATTGTCATTAATATAACATATTGGGAAAGCCACCAGGCCACAGGGGGTGGCACAGTGGCAGGTTTGAGATAAGGTTTTGGCAGTGGAAAAACTTGCGCAGGGATCAGTGTTGCAACTGAATTTCCAGGCTTGCCTGCTAACATATCTTACAATACACAGGGGGCGCTTGATGAGTTGCCCCTTGACATATCTAACAACATGAACCAATCTGATGGCAATATCAAATGGCAGGAACTTCATCCTAATTAGGAGCGCTACCAATTTGACTTGCTGATCCCCGCACAAGTTATTCCTTGGCTTTGAACCTTACATGGAACTTCCCACTGTGCCACCCCCTGTGGCCTGGTGGCTTTCCCCATATGGTATATTAATCACAATATTCTACAATAAACAACACCTTATTCTTATTATTCTGTCCTTTCTATTGGACTGTTGTCTTCCTCAATTCCAAATACTAAATCCTCATTGGTTCAGTTGCAACAGTGGTAGTAGCAGTAGGTTGACAACCTACCTAAAACAAAATCACCCCTAAGAAAGGACAGAGTACAGGCCGTATGGCTACTCCCCAACAAGAAACTTTCCTGCCAATCCCCAAGGGGGACATCCCCAACGGGGAGATCCCCAATGGGTATGTCATCTATCAAGACCAGCTAGTTCTCACAAGTGTGTACAATTGAATCTGCCTTGGACAGCATGACGCCAGTGTCACCCCTCCCCAGTTGGACCTGTCACAACACATGCTCAACCTTCAGTTAGAATCCTTTGCGGGTGGCGTCAAAGGGGCCAACATTGTCAGTTGGCTCCAATCTACCAAAACCTGCCTCTGTATCTGCCAGGTTACCGAGCCCATGTGGGTTGCCACTGTGTCTGGCCGCCTCATGGGGCCCGCCGCCATGTGGTTTGCCAACTGAGCCAGTCAGGAACTTGACGTTACCTGGGCGGCATTCCAAGACGCCACAAAGTCCCGTTACAGCAAAACCTTCTCTCCCATTATAGTGGGAACTCCTCTTCTAGCAATCAAACAGACTGGGTCTGTCCCTGAGTACCTTGTTGCCTGGCATCAAGCTCTTGCTGCCTCCCCCGAAGCCGTGACTGACAGAAATGCAATGCTACTCACCCTCATCATCAATGGGTTAAACCCCCATATCTGTAAGTGGGTCCCCGTAGGTCGCTGCACCTCCATCAATGACTGCTATAAGACCATAATGGAGGCTAACAACCAGGCTTCAATGGGCTTCTGACGTACTAGTGACGCTCCAACCCAACCCTGTACAACACCTGGCAATGGACACAATCAAGTGGGCTGATGCCAGCCCTGTCAGCAGGATAATGGGACTAAACACCCCCGCAAGGGGGAGCTCCATCTAGTGCAGATTGAGGATCAGGGAAAAGCCTGGGGGTTGTAGCAACAAGAGGCCCTACAACCCCACCTGACCCTTCCTATCAATCCCTGCTTGCAAAGAACCCCTGCAACTACAACATCTACAAAGTCAAAACCCTGGACGTCTTCCAAGTCCACAGTGATAACCCCATATTACAAGCAAGCCACTCTTCAAATAAAGTAACCCACTTAGCCTACCTCTTCTGTTTCCGTGGGAACACCCACAAATTACTGGTAGATACCGGGGCTGACCACACTATGATGGACCAGGTGTTTGTTGACTCCCAACAACTAGACTGAGTTCCTAGCAGGTTAAAGCAGTACAAGTAGCTGACTCCTGTAGAGTTGCAATTACCCATGAGACAGTAAATTTATCTGTGAGGATGGGGAACGTCCAGGTTAAGCTCTCTGGGCCAATCATGGCAGGGCTCAGCCACAACATAATTGCTGGTCTCAACTGTCTTCAGCACAACTGTCCCTACATCAACTGGGATACATCTGTTATCACCCTTAATAGAAATGGGGTGGGCTTCCAGATCTACCCTGTGGAAATGAGCAAGTTATTCCACAATACTGTGTTTGTTAGGATAACAGAGACAGGCTTGTACAGCTTCAAGGGGGGAAGCTAGACTTCAACCAATGTTCAGTCAAAATCATCCGCGCTGAATCATCTACAGTCCCTCCCTTGGCCACTTCAACCCCACCAGCGCTTGCTGCACTCCTTGAGGAGTACAAAGACGTGTTCGGTGAGACACTTGAACAACTACCTCCTCCCCAGGAGATCCAGAACGCTGTACAACTCCAAGGATTGTTACCTAAGGCACAACCATTATTATTTTCTTACACCAAAGGAAGATGGGACTCTCTGCCAGCACCTTGTGGACGCGCTTGATAAGGGCTTCATTCTCCCCTTTCTCTCTCCATACGGGCAGCTGTCTTCTTTATAGCCAAGAAGGATGGGTCCCTTTTCCTGGTCACAGACTACCGCGCCCTAAATGAGGTGACTGTTAAGAATAAGTACCCCCTGCCGCTGATCAACAACCCGTTTGATACACTTGCAGGTGTGAAGGTCTTTAGCAATATTGATCTCACTGTGGGGTACAACCAGGTCCGCATTACACCAGGGGATGAGGCAAAAACTGCCTTCTGCATGCGCTACAGGTTGTTTGAGTGTTGGGTCATGAACTTCAGAATGACCAACACTCCTTCCATCTTTGCCATGTTGATGAACAAAGCATTTGAGGAACTGATTGGAAAATGTGTGGTTGTGTACCTTGACAACATTATTGTCTTCAGTCAAGATCAAACCACGCACCTCCAACACCTCTGTACTGTCCTTGACACCCTTTGGAAAAACCAGCTAAAAGCTAAACCCTCTAAATGTGAGTTCCTCAAGTTGGAGCTGTTATTCCTTGGGCACACCATCTCTGCCCAAGGGATAAAGCCCAACCCTGCCAAAATCAAGGCAATCACCAGCATGCTGCCCCCCACTGATGTGGGTCAGGTTCAAACATTCTTAGGCATGGTTGCCTACATGCACAAGTTCATTCCCAATTTCAGGGAACTAATTTCACCTCTCACTGAGCTCCTGAACACCTAACAGCACCTCCATTGGACCCCTTTCAGAGATCAAGCCTTCAAGATGTTGAAGCAAATGTTGTAACTGTGCTGTTTTAGCAGAGTTACATGGGGAAAAATATTTAGAAGATAGATAATAATCTTTATTGTGAGATAATGATTATATAGTATATGTGAATCAAGGATAACAGGAACATGATTGGTGATCACACGGCTGGATGGGAGAAGGGGGTGGCTTGATCCTGGTAATGAGTCAAGCGCCAAAACAAGGTATTCACCATAAAGGATCACCATATGTTCATGTTGTTGGATTTGGTAATTCAAGCTGACTTCCTAGTCTGGCTTCAAGTGACCAGATAATCAGATTGTGGGTCACAAACCTGCTTGTTTGGAACCCTGCTGGCGGGTCAGGCCTGCAGTTTTGACACAAAGACTCAAAACAGCACCCATACTGCAGTTTCCCAATTGAAAATTGTCAGTACAAACTTGAGACCAACGCCTCTGACAGAGCCATAGGGGGTGTGCTAAGGGTAGAAACTGACAATAGCGTCTTCCTTCCTGTGGCATATGAATCCAAGAAACTTACTGACTCAAAACAACACTATCCTTTCATGATAAAGAATTGGCGGCAATTGTGCACTGCGTTGAGAAGTGGCGCTGTTACCTGGAAGGGACCACCTTTCCACCCTGCGTCCTGACAGACCACAAGTTTCTCCAGTACTTTAATACACAGTCCCACTTGACACGCTGCCAAGCAGGTTGTGTTGAGCGTCTATCCCCTTACCAGTTGTGCATCAAGTGCAAGCCTGGGAAGGAACTTGTCACAGCTGACGCCCTCTCACAACTCTACGTAGTGTCCATCATTGGGGACAATGGTTTGGACCCAGATTGGCTCATGCTCTACCTCTGCCCTGAGGCAACTTGCTACAAAGGCCTTAACTTGGTAACCATCTCCAAGTTGAAGGACAATAAAAGTCAGTTCATCACCAATGCTGGTAACGTCTGCCGGCAGGCAGAGACAGGTGAGAAGACGCCTTACATTCCCACCACACAACAAGGTGACACAATATTGCACTACCACCAGACCCTGGGTCACATCAGAGGGCGTAACCTCTTTGAGATCATGAAACAGAAGGTTTGGTGGCCGCGCATGTGTCAAGACATCTTGGATCTCCTTGAAAGGTGCGTGCTGTGCAAAAAGAATACATCCAAACCTGCACCCCCCCCCCAAGTCTGTCCTGCCCATCAAGGCCATGGAACCCTTTGAGCAGTGGGCTCTTGACATTGTGGGGCCACTCCCTGAAGACAGACTGGGGAAGAAGTACATTATCACTGCCATTGATTACTTCACTTGCTGGCCAGTGTCCTGGGCAACAACTAACCACACCGCCACCACCATCACCCGCTTCATTGGCAAAGAGATTGTGGCCCGCTTTGGGCAGCCCAAACATGTCATCACAGATGGCAGCCCCAAACTTTTTGGGCATGTCAAAAAGGAATACTGCGCCAAGAACACACTCCAACGTATAGTTACAACCCCCTACCATATGCAAGCCAATAGGCATGTAGAACAGTTAAATGGCTCACTGGTTCAACTGATTGCCAAGCTCTCACAAGAGCACCCCAACACTGCATGGAATGAACACCTGCCTACCGCTCTACTTATCCTACAAGCAAGAATCAACAGGGGCACAGGGTTCAGCCCCAGCACCCTGGCCTTTGGGACGCCTGATAGTCTGACAGGTGTTGAACAGGGAAAGCTATGGTCCAGAGTTCCCAAAAAGCCTCCCCTAGTAACAACCCCATCCCTAGACCAATGGCGTACTAAAGCCCAGGAAATTGAACACAAGCAAATTGAGGGAGGGACAAAGCACCTCAAAGCCAGGTACACCGTAGGCAACCCCGTCTACACCCTCAACCCCAATTCTGCCAAGTTGGAGCCCAACCACCTAGGGCCCTTCAAGATAGCTGCTGTCTATGACAATAATACCTATCAACTTGAAGATGCCCAAGGGAATACCAAGAAGCTTCACCACAATTGCTTGCGCCCCTGCTGCGCCATCCCCACACAAAGGCTGTTTGAGCAGACCTTCCCAGACCTTCCACAGACGCTGGTCTTGGTGTCTGACAACAAGAAGGGGGCAAGGGGGGTGTTGCAACCAAGTTTCTAGACTTGCCTGCTAACGTATCTTACAATACACAGGGGGTGCTTGATGAGTCACCCCTTGACGTATCTAACGACATGAACTAATCTGATGACAATATCAAATGGCAAGAACTTCATCCTAATTAGGAGCACTACCAATTTGACTTGCTGATCCCCGCCCAAGTTATTCCTTGGCTTTGACCTTACATGGAACTTCCGACTATTACATCCCCTTGTGGCCTTGTGGCTTTCCCCATATGGTATATTAATCACAATATTCTACAATAAACAATACCTTATTCTTATTATTCTGTCCTTTCTATTGGACTGTTGTCTTCCCCAATTCCAAATATTGAATCCTCATTGGTTCAGTTGCAACATCAGCATGTCTAATTAGCAAAACTACTAATTAGTAGATAGTGCCCACAATTTGATATCACTATCAGATTAATCCAAGCTGTTAGACACATCATGGGCAGCTTATCAAGTGCCCCTGTGTATTGTGAGATATGTTAGCAGGCAAAGATGGAATCCCAGTTGTAACACCCCTTGTTCCCTGATTGTTTCATGAACCAGGATTGGAACCTGTGGAAGGTCTGTAAAGGTACACACAAACAGATTTTGTGTGGGGATGGCATGACAGGGGTACAAGCAATCATGGTGAAGGGATTTGGTGCTTCCTTGGGTGTATTTGAGTTTATAGGTGTGATTGTTGTAGATGGCAGCTATCTTGAAAGGCCCAATGTGATTGGGTTTTAAGCATTAAAGAGTTGGGATTAAAGATGTAGACAGGATCACTCATAGCATACCTTGCCTCAAGGTGTTTAGTTGCCCCTTTGATCCTCTCTTGCTCTATTTTGGAAGCTTTGGTACGCCATTGACTTGGAGAGGGAGTAGTTATAAGGGGAGGTTTCCTGGGGACATTGGACTGTAACTTCCCTTGCTCTACCCCTGTTAATCCATCAGGAGTCCCAAAGACCAGGGCTCTGGGGCTGAACACTGTAACACAATTGATTTTAGCTTGTAAGGTAAGTAGAGCAGTGGGGAGTGTTTGGTCCAGGCAGTATTTGGATGCTCCTGGGAGAGTTTGGCAATCAGTTGTACCAGGGAACCATTTAGGTGCTCTACGCGCCTATTGGATTGAGGTTGGTATGGTGTTGTGACCACTTGCTGGAGTGTCATGAATGAAATTTCTCCCTAAAGAATTGATAAACTCCAACTAGGAAAATTGAACTTGGGATCAGGCTCTGATGGGTTTGGGGATCCTGCAGACCCTTGGGCCGCCCACCTGTATTTTTACGGCAAGCCAATGAGAGAGCTGGAACAGGCTCAATTTGAATCTGATTAATCAGGGGAATTTGTAGGCCTGCATGGCCACAAATTTGCAGAGTGAAGAAGAGCATCATAAGCTGGTAATTAATCAAGACCAATCTAGATTGCTGAGCTTGAACCAACATGGTGTCACTCCTTTCATAAATGACAGCTATCTGAAAAGGGGATTGCTGCTCAGTATGAAGAATCAAAGTCCAAAGTGATTTCAGATAATTGGCTAGAAGTTTGGGCTGCCTGGCCATACAATCTCTGGTCAGACAGTGACCCAGAAGCTACTCCAGAAGATGCACAATCCATAGGGCAAAAGTTGACCTGGCTTATAGTTTCCGAAGGTCTCATGATCCAGGATGACAGGAACACTAGTAGCAATGATTAAGCCATGAAGATGCTATCTTCAGACTGTCAGATAGAGGTCATTTCAACAGAGGAAATGTCGGGCCAGAAGGTTCAGAATGGGCCTGAAACTCTTGGGCTAAAAGAAACTGAGCAACTCAGCTATCAGGCAATGGTTTAATCCAAACTTAACATTTTGAATGATATTTAAACTCTGTGAAGTCCTGTTAAAATGGTATTACCATTCTGAAAAATAAGAATATGGGACTGTGGCTCTACCATTTTATTTCTTATTTAATCTTGGTTGTT
This sequence comes from Entomophthora muscae, assembly GCA_014839935.2. Lineage (NCBI taxonomy): Eukaryota > Fungi > Entomophthoromycota > Entomophthoromycetes > Entomophthorales > Entomophthoraceae > Entomophthora > Entomophthora muscae. Next base: position 191,361 of record QTSX02002234.1, read on the forward strand.
TTCCACTTCTCTACTGTTCTAACAGAAAATCCTGGCCTGATAGCCCATGTTCCTGAGGAAGTTCCCAAAACCCAGCCCATGCTTTATTGTATGCCTGGAGCACCCTTTGTCTTGCTGAATTTCTCTGACTACCCACTTAAGCCAGAATAAAAGGAGTTTACATTGGAAAATTTCCTCTTATTTGAATGCCTGGCCCAACAGAGAACTCCACAAACAGTCTATTACAAAGGAGCCTGGTACAAGCACCCAGCCGCCATATTATGTGAGAAGTACAATTATTTTCCTGCCTATCAGAAAGATATGGAAGCACCCCCAACATCCAAACCTGACTGCCTGTCTCCCAGCCCAGATCTGTCTTCTCCCACAGCCAGGTAATATGCAGGAATAGCCTAAATTACCTTGGCTGGGTTAGTTGATATCATGATGCCCTCCACCAGACCTTGGGCCTTGGTAGGCCAATCAGCATCTTATCTCATCAAGTTAGTAACCCTCCTATAGTGGGCTCTTCTCTCCTTCCAAAAGAGCAAGTTGGAAGCCAAGGCAAACAGAACCCCAACTGGGATGCTCTATCCTGACACAAAGGGCGTTCTTGACACAGTATACCTTCATAACACTACTTATGACTTCAGGCCCCTTGTCAGTAATGAGATGCTTGGGGCAGAAAATGGACCAGATCTCCTTGCCAATGAACAAAAGATGGTGATGGCAGTGTGATTGGTGGTTGCCCATGCCACTGGATAACAGGTAAAGTAGTCAATCACTGTGATGATGTAATTATTGCCCAGTCTGTCCTCAGAAAGGGGCCCTACAATGTTGAGAGCCCATTGTTTGAAGGGCTCCATGGCCTTGATGGGCAAGACTGACTTGGTTGGAGCAGGTTTGGACGTGTATTTTCACACAAAACACAGTCTCAATAAGTTCCAGGATATCTTGGCGCATACAGGGCTAACAAACCTTAAACTTCATGATTTTGAAGAGGTTGCGTCCTCTGATATGTCCTAAGGTGTGGTGGTTGTGCATAATGGTGTTCCCTTGTTGTGTGGTGGGAATGTCAGGCGTCTTCTCACCTGTCTCCTCCTGTAAACAGACATTTCTAGAATCAGTGGTGAACTGAATTTCATTGTCCTTAAGTTTGGAAATGATCACAGAGTTGAGGCCTTTGTAGCATATGGTCTCAGGGCGCAGGTAGAGCATGAGCCAGTCTGGGTCTAACCCATCATCCCCTGTGACAGACACTAGATACAATCTGGAGAGGGTGTTGGCTATGATAAGTTTCTTTTCAGGTTTGTACTCAATGTGCAACTGGTATGGGGACAGACGCTTGACACATCCTTCCTGGCACCGCTTCAAGCTTTACTGACTGTTGAAATACTGAATGAATTTGTGGTCTGTTAAGACTTAGGTGGAAATGTGGCGTCTTTCAGGCAACAGCGCCATTTCTTGACGCAGTGCACAATTGCTGCTAACTCCTTATTGTGTATGAAGTAACATTGTTTCAAGTTGTTAAGCTTTCTGGATTTTTAGGCCACAGGAAGGAAGGCACCCTCAGTGGTTTCCACTCTTACCACGCCCCCTATGGCCCTATCAGAGGCAACATCTCAAGTTTATATTGGCAATTCCAATTGGAAATTGTAGTACAGGTGCAGTTGTAAGCCTATTCTTCAACATCTTGAAGACCTGGTCTCTGAAGGGTGTCCAGTAGAAGCACTGCTTGGTGTTTAGGAGCTCTTTGAGGGGTTCAATTAGCTCTCCACAGTTGGGGATGAACTTTTCACATATGCAATCATGTCCAATAACGTGTGCACCTGAACCACATTAGTGGGAGGTGGCATGATTGTGATTGCCTTTACCTTGATGGGATGGGTTTTATCCCTTGGTCAGAGATGGTGTACCCCAGGAATAAAATATCTGACCAAAGAAACTCACATTTGGAAGGCTTGTCTTTTAACTGATGTTTACAAAGGGTGTTGAGTACAGTGCAAAGGTGTTTGAGATGTGTTGTTTGGTCTTGACTGAAGATAATAATGCTGTTAAGATACACAACAACACACTTTCCAATCAGATCTTCAGAGGCTTTATTCATCAACATGGCAAAGTTAGAGGGAGTTTTGTTCATTTAAAAGTTCATGACACAGCACTCAAACAACCTGTAGCATATGCAAAAGGTGGTTTTTGCCTTGTCCCCTGGAACAATGTGGATCTTGTTGTACCCTGTGGTGAGATCAATCTTTCTAAAGATCTTTGCACCTGAAAGCGTTTCAAACAGGCTGTCAATTAGCAGCAGGGGTACTTATTCTTGACTGTCACCTTGTTTAAGGAAAATTAGTCAGTTACCAAGCGCAGGGACCTGTCTTTCTTAGCTACAAAGAAGACTGCAGCCCCATATGGTGAGAAGGAGGGGCAGATAAAGCCCTTATCAAGTGTCTACAAGGTGTTGACAGAGAATTTTAACTTCCTTGAGAGTCAAGCAATAGAGAGGCTGTTACTTTGGCAATGGCACTTCTAACTGGACAGCAACTTGTATTTCTCTTGAAGGGGGCAGTTGGTCTAGCATTTTGCTAAGGACGTCCTTGTATTCCTCAGGAAGTGATACTAGTGCTGATGGAGGTGCTGTGATCAAGAAGAGAGGTGTAGTGGGCTCAGAACAGATGACCTCAACTGAGCACTGGTTGAATTCCAGCTTCCCCCCTTTAAAGTCATAGGTGCCTGTCTCTGTGAGCCGTACAAACACAGTGTCATGAAGCAGCTTGCTCATTTTGATGGGGTAGATCTGGAAGCCTACCCCATTACTGTTGAGTGTGATCACATAGGTGTCCCAGTCAATGTATGGTCAATTATTTTGGAGCCATTCAAGGCCAGTAAAAACATTGTGGCTGAGCTATGCCATTATTTTCCCAGAGAGCTTAACTTAGAGGTTCCTTATTCTTATATAGAAGGGTACCATCTTGTGAGTGATAGCTAACTGCAGGAGTTGGCCACATGTACTGCTTTAAAACAACTGGGGACTTGGCCTAAAGCTGGGAATCTGTGAATTATTGATCAACTATGGTGTGACCAGACCCAGTGTCTATCAAAATTTTGTGGGTGTTCTCACAGAAATAAAAGTGATATTCCAAGCAGGTGATTTTATTTGAAGAATGGCTGGCTTGGAGGACAGGGCTGTCATTATGGACTTGGAACATGCATAGGGTCTCCACCTCATACACATTGTAGTCTCAGGGATCCTTGAAAATGAGAGATTGAGGGTGTGGGTTGACCAGGGTTGCAGAACCTCTTGTATATACAGCCCCTGGGATTTTCCCAAATCCTTGATCTGGTCCAACTAAAACACCCCCTTGTGGGGGCGCTTAGCCCCATTTTTCTTTTGACAAAATTGGTGGCTGTCTACTTGCTTTTGGGCGCTGCCAGAAGCAGGAAAAGATTGGGAGGGGGCATTATTGGATCTTCAGAATCCCATTAAGGCCTGATTGCTAGCCTCCACAATGGCCTTATAGAAGTCATTGACAGAGGTGCAGCTCCCTACAGGAGCCTGTTTAAAGATATGGGGCTTCAGCCCATTGACAATGATGGTGGGTATCATTGCATTTCTGTCAGTGATAGCTTTGGGGTGGCAGCAAGGTACTCAGGGACACTTCCTGTCTGTTTGATAGCAAGTAGAGGAGTTCTCACTACAATGGGCAAGAAGGTCTTGCTGTAGCAGGATCTGATAGCGTCCCTGAAGGTGATCCAGGTAACGTCAAGTTCCTGACTGGCTCAGTTGGTGAACCACACAGCAGCGGGCCCTGTGAGGCGGCCAGACGCAGTGGCAACCCACATGGGCTTGGGAACCTGGCAGATACAGAGGCGGGTTTTGGTATATTGGAGCCAACTGACAATGTTGGTCCCTTCCATGCCACTTGTAAAAGACTCTAGTTGGATATTTAGTATATGTTGAGAGAGGACAACTGTGGTAGTGTAACACTGGTGTTGTGTTGCCCCAGGCGGAGACAGTTATAAACGCTTGTAAGTATCAACTGGTCCTGGTAGATAATGTATCCCTTGGGAATGTCCTCATCAGGAATAGGGAGGAAGATTTCCTGGTGTGAAGTAGCCATACAGCCTGTACTCCCTCCTTTATTGGGAGAGTTTTATTAGATAGGTTCTGAACCTACTGCTGCTTTCACTGTTGCAACTGAACCAATGATAGTTGTGGTGCTCTTAAACTATAAGTTGGAGATAGTCAGTCAGTTGACATAATAAACAATTGGCAAGGGGGTGATAAGTAAGACTTATTAGTTGATGGACATAATTCAGTATGGTACAAGTCAGAAGCCAGACAATTACTAAATGTATTATTGTATTGAGACCAATAGGTACAACAAAGGGTTTAGAGCAATTGTGGCAGCAATTTCTTGAAAGCAACTCATCAAGTAGTGACTTAAAATTAGTCAAACTAGTTGGAAATGTAGTTGATATGAGAGAGACTAGCCTTTGTGTTCCCTATAATAATACACTCAAAGAATAATTGATGGTTTAGCTTTAAAAGAGTGGATGTAAATGTATATCTTTATTAATAGAAGAAGATGGCTTTATATACTACAACTCACTTGATTAATCAAGGCAAGCTGGTCATTGCATGCAATAGAGAAAGAGGGAAATAAAGGCTGAACAGCAGGTGATCAGCACAGCAATCAAGGGGAAGGTGATAACAGCCACAGCGGCACAAGGGGGTTATAGAGGGCTTGAAACTGGGGCAGTCAGTTGACACCAGTTGTTGGTTAAATAATTGGTTGAGTAATTAACGCCTAAATTGGTGTAAATTCCAATCCAGAAGCTAGTTGATAGGCTTGGGCATTATGGAATGTCTTCAAATCAAGAAGCAATCAGGAACCCTTAAAATTCTCGAAGTAACCAAACAACATATGTGGAATGATTGACCAACTGGTGAAGGGTTTCACCACAATAGTTCAGTATTTGATTGAGGAAAACAGCAGTCCAATAGAAATAACAAGAATAATATTAATAACAAAAATATAAGGTTTATTGGTTGTTATTGTGACTAATATACTATAAAGGAAAAGTCATAAGGCTACCAGGGGGTGGCACAGTGGCAGGTTTCATGTAAAGTTTGGGACCATGAAATAACTTGTGTAGGGATCAGTGTGTCAAATTTTCAGCACTCCTAATTAGAAGATAGTACCCATAATTTGACATTGTCAGAAGATTGATAAATTTTGTTAGACACATCATGAGGTGAATCATCAAGCAACCCCTGTGTATTGTGAGATATATTAGCAGGCAAGGAGGGAATCTCAGTTGCAACATTTCTTTAAATTTAATAAAAGTGAACTATTGACTGTGATAAAGATAATAACTGTTTGTTGGAGACTGGTTTGTTAAATATTTGGTTTAAATTTTTTAGTTCTTGAGTTTTATTTTTATCAAAACATCAGGCTTGACCCACCAACAAGGTTTCAACTAAGCAGGTTTGTGACCTGCAATCTGACTTCCCAGTGACCTGTAGCTAAAGAAGGAAGTCAACTCAAATTTCCAAATCCAACAACATGAACAGATGATGATCCCCTACAGTGGATACCTCAATTTGGTGCTTAACTAATTACCAAGATCAAGCCATCTCATTCACTATCAAACCATGTAATCAACACAATCATGTTCCTGTTATCCACAATTCACAATATCTATATAATTACTATCTCCCAATAAAGAATATCATCTATTTTCTAAATAATTTTTCCCTTGTAACTCTGTCAAAACAGCACAGTTACAACATTTCCATGTCTTCATACATTAAAACCACCTTTATAATGTCACCACAATTAAGTGTTCAGCTAATAGCTCATTTTCAACAGTTTGCAAGTAATAAGAGCCTAAGTGTTTGAAATTTGCCTTTCTCTTGATACCATTGTTAAGATTGTCAATTTTTATAGCAAACTTGAGGGTCAACATTAATATGTGCCAATAGATTCTTAGGGTCTTTATAAGCTCATAAACACCTAGTTTTTATACTGCAGACTCTGGTAATCAACTGAATTATATCACTATAAATATAAAATACTACAATTGACATACTCTTTATGCTTTTTGAAATAGCTTTTTTTATTGGGTGCATTTTATATCATAACTAATATTGCAACTTAACTAATTGTAGTTTGATATTTAATTAAACAAATATACAGCACAATAAGAGGACTTATATTTTTGAAAATATAATAGTTTTTTAGAAATGTATGTTATTATACAGTAAAGAGAAGTCAAAGAGCCACAAGTAAATACTTTTTAGTGATATTGTCAAGGAGCTGGATGTACGGGTATTCTGGATACCTTAGCCCACTTAACATCCAGTCATTGCATATTTGGTGCCTTTTCAATATACAGTTCAGCATGCTGGAAATGGCAACAAAGCAATATCACATGACTGTCCAAGTATCTAGCGGCTCAAACCCATCTTGCACATGACTGCTCTTATTTTTGATCTAACTTAGATCCCCACCACAACACAAACTATATAAGTCTAAAGTATTAAACAATAAAATATACTTCTCATTTTCTTAATTTCATACTTTAAGCTTCCCCAAAAAGCACTCCTCATCACTGGTAGCAGCTATGGTTTTTTGACCACACCCATGAAAGAGAAAATGACTGACCAAAACCTGCCCACCTTTGCTCATGTACTCAACCAGGCCACATCCCAGGATACCTGGAAGACGTAATTCTGCGCTCACAACATTGACAAAGATATACCTAGTAGATGCACTAAATTTGAAGGACTGGTCATGCCCAAAGCATGCGCCAAGATAATTCAATACAGTTGCTCTCTCCAACCACAAATAAACACACAACTCCCTACCACAGGAAAAGTTACCAGCACCAAGTACATTGGTATTGACAAGTTATTTGGTAAAAACAAAGAAATTGTCATCAACTGTCTAGACCACTCAGCTGCCAAACTCCGCGCCAGTTGCATCCCCCGTGAAAATGGGTCCAGGAAGCCAGCAAGCGCCTGTACAAGGCTGCAGCTAACTGGTTTGCCACTTAGGTTGGCTCAAAAACTGACAAACAGCTCAATAACTGGGAAGATTTCAAATCAGAAATCACCCACAATTTCTGCATCACCAAATCCCTCCAAGACGTTGCAATACAGCTCAGCAATCTTCCTCAGAAGACTACTATCACAGCTTACGCCAATGAATTTGAAGAGATACACTGCAAGATCCAAAACCCAGCACAAGCTGACAACATACACACTAGAGCCTCATTAATCATCAGAATGAGACCTTTGTTGCTACCCTCATCTGTCCAGAGGCTAATACCTCCATGCCTGCGCTCATTGCAGAAGCCAAGCACACAGAAAAACGCGCAAACATGGAATGTGCTGCACACATTAGCAACCACCCCTCAAACAGCAATGGCAGAGAAAACCCCAATGGCAACAAACGCCAAAAAACCAATCATAGCAACAGCAACTCTAATTTTAACAATGACAATTGCAGCCAAAGCGCAAACCGCTCATGCCCCAAGAATGAGGACATCACCAAAGTAAACAATGCTTAAACAGCAACCCACTATGAGTCTGACCCCACATTCTCTGACCTCAAAGGTCTCAAAACAGATGAGCAGGGAAAAAAAGGAGGGGGAACAGGCTTAAGTGCCCCTGCCTCCCCCAAACCAACTAGAAATTATACCAAGGCACAAACTTTGCTACTCACATCCCATGTGTCCCACAATCCTCCATTTTTATGAATGTAAAAATTAAAGATTTATCACAACTTCTTGTCTACCCATGAACTTATTAATCTCATACACATAAAATTTTATTCAACTCTGGTGCACAACACACCATGATAAGAAAACCATTTGTAACCAAGTACAAAATACTAGTTGTCAAATCCAACTTCAAATATGCCAGAATGGCAGACAAATCAAAGGTTCTACTTGAAGGAAAAACAACGCCTTTAAGAATTGACCTCCAAGGAATAAAAATGTCCATCAAAGGACTTGTCATGAACAACATAAACTACAAAATTGTAGCAGGCATGGACTGGTTCAACCAAGTAGCCCCTAACATATGTTGGAAAACAAAGATCATGACTATCAAACACATTGGAGTCAATTTAAATATCCTCAAAGAACCCAACAATCTCATCCTAAAAGACACAGTATTTGTCTAAGTCATAAATCAGGACAACTTGAAACGTCTAACCAAAAATAGTACTCTTCATATAATGAGGTACACCAAATTCAATAACATACAAATAACCAAAATTCAATGCCTAGAGCTTGCAGCACTCCTAAATGAATACACTCATGTATTTAAGGAAGAGCTAACAGAGCTACCCCCCAAACAGAAGGTCAAGCATGGCGTTGACCTATGCAAGGCCATGCCCAAACCTGCACCTCTCTACAGATTCTCCCTCATGGAGACAAAACCCTCAAAAGTCACATTGAGGATAACCTTGCTAAAGGCTTCATCCGCCCATCTGAATTCCTGTGGGGGCAGCAGTGTTTTTTGTAAAGAAAAAGGAAGGCTTAACCTGTCTGGTAACAGACTACAGAGCTCTCAATACAAGAACAGTAAAGAATAAGTGCTCTCTTCCGCTCATAGAGGATCTGTTTGCAAGTCTCTCTAGAGCCAAATGTTTCTCTAAAAATTACCTCACCTCAGGCTCAACCAAGTTGAATTAAAAGAAAAGTACATACCAAAAACTGTGTTCCATACACAATTTGGATCCTTTGAATGTAGGGTAATGAACTTTGGGATGACACCTTTCTTAATCAGCTCAATCCCACTTTTTCGAATTGAGAATTTAAAAGCAAGTGATAAGCGCATAAGAGTCTGAGTTTAAACAAGTCTTTTATTAAAAGAAAGGTATGACCAACAGCAACATTAGATCCTGGGCCAAGGTGGTCCAGGGCTAGAAGCGCCCTATCAAGAACCAACTGGCATACTTTGCCAGAACCACCAAGAAGGGACCCTTTGTGCCATCTGAAGGGTGGCTCAAGTTTATCACTTCTGAATGCTGGTTTCAGGACATCACCAGAGCCCTTCCCAAGTCCTCTGTCCCCCATGGGATCAGAGTCAACTTTGGAGGCAACCCCACCAAGTTCCAGGAGGCAGCCAAGGCAATAGCTGCAGTGTATACAAAGGCAGTGTCCCTCCACCAGAGCCCTCTTAAGGACTTCTTTGATCTTGGCTTCCTCTGCAAGGAAGATGCAGATCAGGCAGTGGAAGGGATCTTCACCCTTGAGGTTACTGATCCCAAGGGGAAGAAGACCCAGACAGTCCTGCCCACCACCTGCACCAGATTCAACCAGGACACCACACTCTTCATGTCTTTTGAGGCCCTGCCTTTGGACATGCCTAGAGAGGAGGTAGAATCCCAGCTTAAGGAAGGGCTGTCCAATTATGGGGAAATTGTGCAGTTTGAGCTTCTAAAAAACCCCTACATGGGGCACCTGACCACAGTAAAGGCAATGGTTATGATCAAACAATATGAGAATAGCAGGATTTTGTCCATTCCACGCCGTGCAACCATTCTGAAAAAAGATGATACATTGAGTGACAATTTCAAGGTGTTCCCAGAGCAAACCCCGCCCATTTGCATGCTATGCTCTGCTCTCAGCCACAGAGAGGCTCTATGTCCTACAACCATAGCAGGAGTCCAGGCCGCGGAACAAGACACCCCCAAGGAGCCCCAGACTACTGAGCCAACTGGTACCCAGATCAATGCTCTTGTAGCCTTGGTCTGGGGCACCATGGCTGAGTATGAGGTGGTCAAGTTAATCATGTTGCACCATAAAAAGGCTCATGCAAAGGCCCAAACCCAGCCTCAGTCTCAACCAATAGTGGTACCTGAATCTGACCATGCAGAGGCACCTCAGACCACCCAAATGCATGTTCAAGGGACCCAGTCTCGTAATGCCACTGAAATGGATGAGCCAATAAAAAATCCGGCCCGTGTTTCATTGGCGTGCCCCCCTATTGCGGCAGCCCAAGAGAATACGCTACATGCACAGCACCTGGACTCAGTCAATTGGGATCAAGCGGCCTCTGCGCAGGAGGGTGGCAGACTAAGATGCAAGGCCAAGACTAAACTTGCTTCAGTGATTAAGCCATCCCCATATACAGTTGGAGACCCCAAACAGTCTAAGGCGCCCAAAAAACCCAAAGACTCAGCAGCCAATGATAATAGCGGTCCTATCTCCAGTGAGGCTGCATTGGCATAGTGGCCACTGGAACCACAATTAGAATAGGGACGCTCAACATTTGAGGATTTTCATGCCAACAGTTCCAGAAAAAGAAATATCCTGCTCTCCCTCAAAGCTGATCTGTCTGGCTTGACTGAAGTCAACTGCAGCTCTAAGGCCAGACCCAGTTTTCAGAGGCTTATGCTACCACACACCACTCTTTGGTCCACAAAATGTTGAATATGAATCAGACAGGGATCATCAATCAAAGCAACTAACAAACGTATACATCTTGGTGGTAGAATTTTAATGGCAGATATTGACAGTGAAAGTGGGAATTTCACCTTTGCAGTTATTTAAGGTCCATCAGCCCACAAGGATAAAGCAACCTTCTTTTCTCAACTCAAGAAGATTGAGTTCCCTCCAGATACAATCTTTGTGGGGGATTTTAACTCTTGGCTGCTGCTGGCAGACAAGGCTCTATCAATGCCCATTCTGGTCTGTTTGTGGATTGGCAGAAAGGCTTGGGACTTATTGACATTGCAAATTTTGAGGCTGGATACCTGTCAATTATGACGCGGATCAACCCTGTGGAAACTAAAGATTTCTCTTTCTTGCACATAGACTATATATTCATGTCCCTGGTCTTGGAGTCTGTGTTTTTCCCACATTTGTCAGTGAACATCCTCAGGTTTGATCACAGACTCCTTTGTGCCACTATTAAACTGGGAGACCTTGTGGCATGCGCCACGCAACAATCTTGTATGCTCCCAAACAACTCAAACCAACAATGGATTGGCTGATCAATAACTTGGACCTTGAGATCAACAAAAAGACACAGTTGAGCGGAACAATGGGCCAACATCAAAGCAAATATGAAGGGACAGATTTTTAAGGAATCTTCCCAACTTGTGACTGCTAAGAAGGCCTAGAAACGCCACATCACTAAAATCATTTGACATCTGAAGGCAAACATGCCAAAACAAAAAAACGCAATCTGGACAGCCGCCTGGCAAGCAGCCTGTGAAAAGCTTGCCAGAATTGAGCAAATATGCTCAAACCTGGCCCACTTCCAGGCTGCAACATCCTTAGCAATTAAAGGCAAACATTCTACCAAGGCCTTTATTTCCATGTATAAAACTAGGAAAGCACAGAGGACAATATTGGAGATAGCTGAGCATGGCATATCTCACATCTCAAAGGAAGGGGTGCTGGCGGCAACCCATACTTTCTACAGCAACCTATATGCTTCAGAAGGCAAACCAAATCCTACGGCCCTCAGTAAATGGCTTGAAGTGGTTCCACCAATCCCTGAAATGAATAATCTGGCCTGCCCTATTGAAATGGAAGAACTAGAGGGCACATCAATATGGCACCAAAACAGAAGGCCCCTGGGCCCAACAGATTGCCATATGAGTTCTACAAACACCATTTTGCTCTATTTGGGGCAATTCTTCTGGAGGTTTTCAACACAGCCATGAGAAATGGATCAACTATACCTGGTGGAGGTAATTATTTGACCATCTTGCTACATAAGAAAGGATCAAGAGCAGAGCTGAAGAATTGGCAGTCTATCACACTTCTGAACACTTAACAGAAGCTTTTAAGTAAAATCTTGGTGGCTAGAATGTGCAAAACAATCCCTCTTGCCACACATCCTAGCCAACACATATTTACTACGGGCTGCAGTATTTCTGACAATGTCAATACTGTGATAAATATCCTTTGGGACAAGTCTCAGAACAGTATCACCATCTTCCTGGACCAAAAAAGGCATATGATAGAGTATCATGGCCCTATCTTGACGCATGCCTCTTGGCCCACTCAGTCCCTGTAAATTTCAGGACATGGTTGACATCCCTATTGAATGGATCATCTATATAAGTGACAACAGCTCATGGAGAGACAGAGGGAATCATATTGTCTTGCAGCCTTCACCAAGGAGACCCTCTCAGCCCTCTTTTCTATAACCTAGTCATTGACCCATGGATCTGCCACCTCAACGGTAAACTGTTGGGCCTCAGAACATATGGACAGGAACCATTAACAATCAAGGCTTTTGCTGATGATTGTGATGTAGGCCTGGCCTCCAAGACCAATGTATCTATCTTCATAAAGGCTCTCAAGGATTACTCAAAACTTTTCCAGGACAGGGTGAACACCAACAAGTCTGAAGCCATCATTTTGGGCAATCTGAGCTCCAGACCCCCTCTGGTTATAAAACCAACCAGAAACCCAGTACACCATCTGGGCACATGGGTTGAGGTGGGAGGTTTTGACACACATGTGATGAAGTCAAACGTTTTGGGTGCAGTCTCTCTCTCAATGTCCTCTTGGCAATGCAACCTGATGACTCAGATCAGCAAGGTCCAACTAGTGAACACACTTGGATACTCAAAGGTCTGGTACACTGCACAGTTCTTCCCTCTATCCCAACAACTCTTTTGTATTCTCAATAATATTGTACAACACACACTGTAGAGACCAGGTACTCAACCAGTTACCACTACAAAGCTGATTGGCAACAAGCTTAGGGGCGGCCTTGGCTTATGTGATTTTGAAGGACCTCAGCCAAAATCTTTGGACGTACAATGTCCATGATACTCTCAACTCATGTGACCAAGCCCCACTGTCCCAACGCTTTTAGGACACAATGAGCCAGGGCTCTTGGCCTGAACCTGGCTCACAAGAACACACCCTCAACAACTGGCTGTCAAGGGTCACAACTGAGGGAGGCCCCCAAGAGATGAATCCTTTCTGAAAAGCAATGCTCTCAGCATACAAAGAGTCTTGGAGTATCAGCTCATTCAGACCTTCAGCTGCTCATAGAGGCAGGGCAGGCCTGGTATAGCGCCCAATGTTTATGGGCCTTCCCGCTCACCCTGGGGCACCCATCCTGGAACCCCCAAGACCAGTGGCAGATCCAGAAATATTGAGTGGTACTCCCACACAACAACACCAGTCTCAAGGCAAGCCTGTTCTGGCGGTACTGCCACAAGGACATAATTAATTGCAAGATGTGGACAAACACATGGAAGGTTCTCTGCAGGGTATACCGTACAGCTGACTGCAGCAATTGCCCAAATCCCATCTGCAACAGATGCGGGGCAAACAACACAGTGACACACTGGTTCTTTGAATGCCCCCAGAGCATAAGAGTATGGTAAACTGCCTGCACAATTTTTTGGCTGGCACACCCATATTCTACACCCATGAAGGGGTTGAAAGTAGACTGGTTCTTCATTGGCACCCCCTCCTGAATCCCTGAGTCCTTCTGGGCAGCAGTATTTCACACTGTGTTGTGGGTAATTCATTCTGCTGTCATCAAATTGTTTGTCTCCACTTCCCATCTAGATCAAGCTCCAAACTCCCTCTTGGGGCACAAACTTAGGTGAATTATAAGCCAGGTCTTCTTTGGCAACCCATCCAGTGCATTGTGCCAGGAGCTAGCAGACAAATGGACATCAATACCTGGCTTGATACTCTTTCCAGAGCAGAAATAGGCAGCTTTTGTCCTTCCAGAAGTGGTCCAGATGCCCCTCACCCCCCTCTTTCCCCCTCAAGGTTTTTCTCTGGGCCCTCTGGTTTCCTTGACTCCTCTCCCTTAGACCTTCACTTTTCTCTTTGCTTGATCATTCCTTTATGGCCCTATGATCTTGTTGTACCAGTCAGAGATGTCTGGGCAACTTAAATAAATGAACTTTGGGATGACCAACGCTCCTGCAACGTTTTTCACCATGATGAATAAAGCACTAAACAGACTATCAAATAAATTATGCTACCTTGACAATATTATCATATTTTCAAAAACCAAAGAGGAACACCTCACACATGTCTGCAAGACACTTGATTGACTTGCAAAGCACAAACTTTACGCCAAACCAAGTAAGTACCAATTTATGAAAAAGAAACTCTTGTTCTTGTGCCACATTGTCTCTGACAGTGGCATCAAAGCAGATCCAGAAAAATTCAAAGCCATAAACAACATTCAGCGCCCCACCTCTGTTAAACAATTTATATGCTTTCTCAGAAGGGTAGCTTTCCTAAGGAAACACATCAAAGACTGCAGAAAACTAATTGCATCAATCAATGAACTAACCAAGGATAATGCTAAAAAGAAATTCATCTGGACACCAGAATGTGACAAGAATTTTCAGCTACTAAAGCAAGCTCTTATTGAAGAGCCAATCTTGCAATACCCAAATAACAGCAGGTGCTACAAGTTTGAGTCAGGTGCCAGTGACACCGCCATTGGCACAGTCCTACGCATCCGCCAGCCAGGGCAGCAAGACTTTCTGCTAGTATGTTACAAAAGTAGAAAACTAACCAACACTGAGCAGAGGTACCCCATACACAACAAGTAATTGCTAACAATATACCACACATATAAGAAATGAAGATGTTATCTGAAAGGACCTTTAAACGTCCAAGTACTAACTGATCATAAATCCTTAATCTATTTCAAACCTCAAAACATAATTGCATGGCAACAAGCCAAATGGATGTCCCTGCTGAAGCAGCTCAATTTGGACATCCAATACAAAAAGGGGCAGAGCTGGTCACAGCTGACGCTCTCGCTAGGCTATTTCAGTCAAGAGATGATCATCCTGACTACCTGGACCCTGACTGGCCAAACCTATATAATACTGAATATAAAACCAAAGGAAAAGACCCCTCAACACATCAGCTAACCCACAATACATTAGTAAGGAACAAAAAATATTTCCATGTATCAAATGGCATTGTATACCAAATCATTAATGACAAACATGTTCCCTACATCCCACTTGCACAAAGAGTTGACATTATCCTAAGACATCACTGTCTACTAGGACACACAAAGGCTAACAATCTAAACCTCACATTAAAAGAGATATTATGGTGGCTTAATCTTAAACAAGACATAATTGTTGTTCTGAAAAAGTGTACAGTGTGCAAGAAATATGCCAGCACCAGGGCTTCCCACCAACAATTAACCCAGTACTAGACCCTGAACCATTTAAGGTTTGGAGGCTGGACATAGTGGGCCCCTTTTCATAAACTAAAACAAAACAATGTTTTATAATTATAGCCATTGACTTTGCTACACACTGGCCTATTTTATGGGCAACAAAGAATCACAAGACAGAAACAATAAACTGCTTCATTAACAAGGCAATAATAGCTAACTACGGTACTCAAGACTACATAATAACTGATGGAGCAACAGAGTTATCAGGCCACATAGTAAACAATAATCTAAAAGCAAAAAATATCAAACTTTTCACAACTCTGCCCTACAGACCACAGGCTAACAGAAGAGTTGAACGCCTAAACAGAAGCCTTATCAGAACTCTTGAGAAAATAATGAATGGCAACGCCAAAAACACATGACCACTATACATTAAACATTCAATTTTAGTATCTCAGGTTTGCACCAACCAAGGGACAGGCTAATCACTGTTTGAACTAACATACAGATACAAACCAGGGATAGTCACCTACAATAACCAATCATATGTTGAAATCTCCCAGGAAAACCTCCCACAGAAGAAAAGGCACCAGCTCTACAACACATACATCACAAAGCTAAAATAGCCAAAACCAAAAGACTCAAAACACAAAAGATAACCTCAACCAAGAAACCACTTCCCATTAACTCCTCCACCTGGGTCCTGGCTGAAAACAGGAAGAAGCTGGACTCAGTACACAGGGGACCAGAAAGAATCATCAAATACAGACCAGATAGAAACACCTACCTGGTTAAGTTCCAGGGTGCCAAAGACCCCATCATCAAAAAGTACCACATATCCCACCTTTGCCTCAGCAAAGAAAAACACTTGATGCAGAAAATATCAACTATCAAACAACTTCAGGAACATCAGGCAGCAGCCGTCAAGACAAAGCCCCCTCCTGATGTACCAGAGTAATCTCTTAAGAGAGAGTGTCAAGGATCTGGATGTACTGGTATTCTGGCTACAGCCAACCTACTTAACATCCAGTCATTGCCCAATTTGATGCATTTCTAATATACAGTTCAATATGCGGGAAAATGGCAACAAAGCAATATCACATGACTGTCCAAGTATCCAGTGACTTGAACCCATCCTGCACATGACCGCTCTTATCTTTGATCCAACTTAGATCCAAGCTACAAAACAAACTATATAAGGCTAAAGTATTAACAAATAAAATATACTTCTCTTATTAACTTCATACTCAAAGCTTTCCCAAAGTTGCTCCTTATCAATATCATCAAATATGGTTTAGGTTTTAAATGAGTTGTTGAAAGTGTTTGGCTGAAACTAGTTGAGATTTTTATTAAAAAGTATTTCCTTTTAATTTTGAAATTTGAGGCAGAAAGTTTAATTTTATTTCTATTTGTTGCGCCTAATATCAATATCTTATCTAGCAAAATATCTAATTCTATACATGAAGCACTCATATAGTTGCCCCATGATGTATCTAACAGCATAATATCTCCTGCTTTGAATGTCAAAATATGGACAATATCCCCAAATTAGGAGAGAGATTGATTTTAGACAATTATTTGATAAGTTATTAGAAAAAACCCTCCTTAATCATGACTCAATTTACCCTCTTGTGAACTAGTGGCTACCTCTTACATTATAATAGTGTTATTCCCTATATAAAGCTATAATATTAGTACTAATATCTGTCTTTTTTGGACTGCTGTATGATCTAATTCAAAATACTGAGCTATAATTAATTCAATTGTAACAAATTATCATGTGGCAACTCATTAGACATCCCTATAAATTGTAAGATATATTGCAGCCAAGATATCAAACTTGGTTGCAACACTGTTTATTGATATTTTTTATTAAAATAAAAAATAAAAATACTTTTATATAAGCATATATTTCTTTTAAATTTATAGATTATTCTGGCTTCTAAAAGCCTGTATGTACTTATTTTCTATTTATTTTTATATTGTGTTTTATTTATGACCAAATTGACCCTGATAAAGCTGATTTTCCTATTTTTCCTCTTTGGTAAAACTTTACAACCAGAATTAAAATCCAAATGTTTATTCTTAATATTTTTCAAACTGTGTGAATACGTCTTTAAATTCCCCAGCACCAAGAAATAAAAGCAAGTTTATCAATGATTTTGCTTTGGCCAATATAGATTTGATTTTATCTTATTTTTATGATAGCTTTTAAATTATTGTTCATAACTTCTGTGTTCTTAGAAAAACCAACAATAATATAAATTAAATAATGATTAGTTTATTTACCTGCATTGATAGATTCTGATTTTACTGTGACGTTAACATGTTGTGTTCTTAACATACATGCTGCGTGTCAGGATTTAATTTGCCCTAAACACCCATTTTATGTTGATCTTTTTGATGCAATAGCTTTTTAAAAAAACTTATTGGCTTGCTTTCGCTCTGAGCTGACATCAATTTGTCTAACACAACAGCTTTAAAAAGGGTATTGTAATTATGTTGTTTTTTAATTTTTATTAATTAGAAATTACATGATTAAAACTAAAATTAAATTCCATAAATCTCCCTACTTATATTGCTATCTATATTATCTGCCACGAAATCTAGTTTAATACTGTGATTGGGTGGAGCTAATTTGTCTTCTGTGAAATTAAAAATAGGCCGGAATATAGTTTTCTTAATACTTCAAGATTTATCTGGGACAGTTTAATTCGATGTTTATTTAAAAGGTCTAATGCTAGCGTTAATAATCTTTCGTTAAATTAAGCGAGGATTTAAGCTTAAATTTGCAGTCTAAATTGAAAAGTCAAACTATAAAGCCTAGTTAATACTTTTTGTTTGAAGTTAGTAGCTTTATTTAAACGTCGTTTGTATATTAAAGTGGGGTTAAGCTGATTATAAATGTCTTAAACAGTTGGCCCATCAATGTTTCATCTCATGTGATTACCAAGTACTAGTTTCATCATAAATGATGCAATGTTATGAATAATCCAGGATTCACTCCTAATCCTGATGGATATGTTTAGGAGCGTAGATCAAATATGAGACCCAGAAAAACTACGCAGAGGCGTACACTGCCCTCAAAGCCAAGAGAACGTTCAAATTTTACTATATTGACAAATTGGCATTTGCCTTGTCTATGCACAATGCATATGGCTATGTTTCCAAAGGCTCTAATGATGGGATGGCTTGGTGTGCTGCAGTCTGCGCCACAGCCTACTCAATGGTGGCTCTCCTTGGTCCAAAGGGGGTCAAGCTATACCAAATGATACTGGGCTCTCACAACAGCTGTACCTTTCTATCATTTCTCCAATTGGTCTAGGAGCACCTGAGGCGCACAAGCCCAGGCTTCACAAACGTCATTGTGCTGGACAATGTTGGTCTTCATAAGGTGGCTGATATTCTTGAGGAATTTCCAATGATTGATATCAACAGCGCAGTGGGCCCCCAGCAATTGGCCACAGCAAATTTACGCCTTTTCTTTCTCTTTGATTATTTGCCCTTCCTAAATCTCATTGAGGAAGTCTTTGGGTGGCTCAAGCAAGTCATCAAACAAGGAACTCCAACTGGGACCAAGGGCTTCTTTAATTTGCTGCAGCCAGGATTCACGCCCTCCCAGCTGAGACCGTGGCCAAATTCTATGGCCACACTGATTTGTTTATCCCCGCGTGCCTAGCCAAACAGCCAATAAATTAAAGGCTTAGTATGTCCAATTTTTTATATTCTCTAATTTACTATTCAAGATTTATTAATTATCATTTTATATTTAGATGCTTCCAAGCCTGCAATCACATTCAGCAGGACAATCAATGAAGGTTAGTTATTTATTTATTTATAATAATTTTTTATTGTGTCATTTAAGGGTATCCCAAATGCTTGATACTGGATTACACAAACGCATTAATATCACTTTTGGCAAATAAATATAATAATCAAAAAAAGTTAAATGTAATGTGTACAAATCAGAAGTAGATTTTATTAAAATATATAATTATGCTTTTATAAGACCTTTTCTGGGATATATTCTGCAACTCTTGTTTGCTAAAATAAGAATTAGAAAATTTTATTATAATAAAAATAATATAAATTGTAATGGAATTATTTGAAAGAGAGGATTTATTAAGAGCGCCTGTAGTTAGTTCTTCTGTATGTACCTACCCCACAATGGAGGTGGCGCACAACCTTCACTGTCACACTGTGAACAGTGGATACACCCTTATTAAAAACTCCTGTCTGCTGGTAAATGGGAGTAGGGTCAGGTGAAAATGGAGGAGCAGCTTCTCTGGCGGGGCTGCAAACCTGTATATATCAGCCAGGACCAGGGCGTCCTGGATGACGTAATCCACTGAGTCATACCCAGGGGGGACCTTCTTCCCGTCCAGGGAGAGCCTGGCCTTTTCAATTCTTATAAGAGCCCTGTCAAGATCCTCCACACTGGCGCCCATTCCAAAGTAGAAGAGATACCGGAGGTAAACCACCAGATAAAGCCTTTACCAAGCAAAGGCTTCTGTAAACTTACATAATTTATTGAAAAACGCACTGATCTTCTTATCATGCTTGGTCTTTGAAAAGTTCAGCTCCATGGCTGCAGGGACCCCCGTCTTGTTGGCACTCCAGGTCAATCCAAAGTTGGCAAGGAGAATTTTTGTCTTCTTGATGGCTGTTGTGTCTGCAATAGCCAATTTTCCCACTGCGCACCCAAAGTTGTCCAGCAGGTAAGAAATCATGTGCTCCAAGGGGTAGCAGAAGCAAGCACCCACATGAGCCTGGCCCATCTCTGGTACATTCTTGAATGGGAGCGTTGCCAGGACGTCCCAAACAAGATCAATGGAGTTTACACAGTAAAGTCCACTGAGGGATACCAGGTCCAGGCGGACCAGTTGGGCATCCTTGTAGGCAGTAACTGCCCACTTGGATTCCCCCTTGCCATGTGTCAGCCCAGTCAATGCCTCCCACAACATTGGAAAGGACCCGTGAATGCGGTTTTTCAGCTCCTGCAAGACAGGGGGGGACAGATACAGCTGCTTGGCCACATGAGTGGCGTAGAATGTGGCAGGGACAAAGGGGACCAGGACATGGCAGAGTTCACTGTCTATGTTCTCTAAAAAAACAGGTAAGTATTTACAAATTTTTATTAATTTTATTTTTTTATGTTACCTTCACGTGTTTCTTCCTTGCCGGGCCGCTTCAGCAGGCTTGGCCATTTTTGGCGCAAGCAGTTGTGCAGGCAATTTTTTATCCTCTATTCTGGCACGCTTGGCGGGTTTGAGATGTTCATAAATCTCTGGGTTGTCAACCCAGACAGACAGTGCAGAAAGAATGCATGACTTAAATTGCAGGCCCTCAACCACCGTCTTCTGGATGTTGAGAAGACGCTTGATGGGCTTCTCAGGGGTGTCTGGGATTTTTGTCATTAGGGCCTTTGCAGACACCTTGTCTATTTTGTCTCTGTCAAGGACGGCAGACTTCACTTTGGCTTTGACCTTGTGGGCAATGTCTTTGATTTTTTCAATTGCCAAGTCAAGATCCTTCAAAAGCTTCTCCAATTCTCTCATCAATTTTTTACCAGCCTTTTCATATATTTTTATAGCTTTTGCCCCAATAAATTCTGTATTTTTTTGATACTGTTGCCTCTTTGTTTATTCCTTTTTGTTTTCCCATTTACTACATTATCCCATCTTTTTACCCATTTTTTATATGTTTTATGCTCATCTCAAAATGTGTTGTTTGCTTTGTGTTAGCATTGTTTCCTTGATTATCATATTATTTTTGGCGCTTTGCATAGCCTCTTGTGAAAATATTAACAACAATTTGATGATCAGCTAAATTTGAATTAGAAAATTACAGTGTTAACTGTTTTTAGATAAAGTTGTTACTGATCCAAATTCAAAACCTTAATGATAAAATTTAAGCCAATCAGAAGCCAAGTGATAAAGTGATTGTTGTGACATAAAGGGTCATTCAATAATTCTTTGATGCATGTGCGCTAATTAATATGATTGGCTGGATGTTTTGCCATTGTACGCCATTGCTGCTGTGGCAAGTTGTTGATGGACTAGTGCTAACCCAGCAGCTGATTGGACACTAGTCCATCAACAACTTGCCACAGCAGCAATGGCGTACAATGGCAAAACATCCAGCCAATCATATTAATTAGCGCACATGCATCAAAGAATTATTGAATGACCCTTTATGTCACAACAATCACTTTATCACTTGGCTTCTGATTGGCTTAAATTTTATCATTAAGGTTTTGAATTTGGATCAGTAACAACTTTATCTAAAAACAGTTAACACTGTAATTTTCTAATTCAAATTTAGCTGATCACCAAATTGTTGTTAATATTTTCACAAGAGGCTGTGTCTGGGTACTAAAAATAACTGTGTTCTGGATATAGATACATGGCATAGTAAACATATGATTTTATAGAAATAAGCTGAACATAAAGAAAGAAAACCAACTATAAACAAAGAGAACATGAACAATTGAAATTCAAAATAAAGATAACATAAAAATAAAATGTTTGGCGGCAGGGGGTTTATTGGGGTGGGGAAGAGTGATGCCTAGGAGGCAGAATAGCACAGGAAGGAAGACGTAGAGGCAGTGCTGGCCTGGGGGGTCTGGGATTGGGTGGGTTGGGCTTGCAGGTGAGGGGTGTTGGTGGCGGGGGTGGAGGCAGGAGGATTTTGCGTGATGGATGCCATATAACGCTGGTTGTATTCCTTGTCAGTCATTGGCTGGATGGGCTGGTAGGTGGCAGTGGCCCAAGGTGGAAGGCGCTTGTCTTTCTGTGATTGGTTGCCCATATTCACATGAAAGACAACTTGGGCAAACAAGTCAGCCACCATTTGACAGCCAAAGAGAAATTTGTGGTCAAGGACCCCAAGATAGAGGTTGTTGAAAGCCTGAGGGTGGCTCTCCTGTAGTGTATCTCCAATGTTAAAGAAGACAACATCAGCCAGATGGATGTCTGCTGACCAGTGGGGTAGACTGAGGCCTGGTGCCCGCATCCCTGGATGGCCTCAAGGGCAGTGGAGCTACCCTTCATCTGGTGGCTCAAGAAAACCCGGTACTTGGAATTTGAGCCATCCCAGGAGTCAAGTAATCCACTGAGAATGTGGCTGTATGAGTAGCCATTGATGAAATCTGGGTTTGTCCAATAGTAGACAAACCCTTGGCTGAAACAGCCAGAAATGCACCAATGAAAGTCCCCTTCTTGACCTTCTTCCTTCCTTTTTGAGTGACAGCTCTTCCTTGCTTGCCAAAATCATCAAAAGCTATTGATAGCTTATAATAGGAGATGAACATCATATATAACCGCTCAAGTTGTAGGAGAAATTATTTACATATGTTTTAGTTGGAAGAACTTACCTATTTTTAAGGCCTATAGTGGCTGACAACAAATTCAAAGTGCTTATAAATTAGTTTGGTTTAATGGCTGATGCTACCGCTCAAAGGGGTTGCTGGACACTTTGCAGTGTCTTGCAGCATCCCCACCTGCAGCAGTGTCAATTAAAGTAAAAAAAAGTAGGAGGCAGATGTAAATTAATCCAATTTGACATTATGATAAGACATTGAATTTTTTATTTGAAATTTACTAATAACCATTGGAGCTAAAAAAATGACTTCATTAATTATGATTGGTTAACCCATCTATTTCTCTGCCATTAAGATAAAATTAGAAGCAACTAAGCAGTGTAAGGCTTCACTACACACAATACTAACTTTTTTATTTCAAACTTATAGATTCACTTCAAGATAAAAGTAAGCTTCAAAATATACTTATAATATTAACTGTTTTAAGCATAGTAGATCAGGGACTTTAAAGGTAAGTTTAGTTTTAAAACTTTCAAAGCTAATTGTACTTTAGAAAGGTATTTAAAAAGTTTTAAACAACTAAATCATTTCAAAATTCAATTTGAAGCTAAAGATCAGGTAAGCAATTCACTCAAATTGCTAACCTTTAAATCCTTATAGATGGACTCTATCTGCAGCAGATTTTGGGTTGGTTAAGTCACTTTTATCAAATCAAATTAACTAACCTATATTTAAAAACCAGATTTTTGCCCTGAAGTAGATTAAGGCTTGGTAAGTATTGTTTTTATTCTCAAATTGTTTTAAAATAAAGCTGCATTTCATCAGTTAACTATTTCCAAAAAAACTACTAACCTTCAAATTCTTTTAGTTTTACTTGGTCCACAGCAGATCTTGGGGTTAGTAAGTTTTATTTTTACTAATTTCCAACCTAGATTTAAAAAACCAGTATTTTGCCCTGAAGCACCCCCTGAGCAGGAAAACTTTGACTTATCACCTTCATTAAGAAACTACACTGTTTCAAACAGCCTATTTCTCTATCAGGTAAATTTTGCTGATTGTTTTATTAAACTTGATAACATATTATAAAAGATCCAATTTTTTCCCATGAAGCTAATCTTGGACTGGGTAAGCCGCTAATTTCAAACTTTGCTAACCTTTTAAAAAGACTTTATTACCTGCAGCATCTCCTAAGCAAAGCCACTTTTTGAACTATTACCTTCATTAATAAATTTAAACTGCTCCAAACACTCATTTTTTATAGCAGGTACATGACTATACAAAATCTACATAATATACACATCTACTATGCCTAATGCTTTATTATAAATTCTCAAAAAACCAAGTAAAGATAACTATTTTTTAAAAACTATTTTTCTTTTTATACAAAAAAATATAAGCTACTACAATGCTTGCTTTACACAAATAATATAACTTTATAAGAAATGCTCATATTTGAACTTTTAAATGTTTTGATAAACTTTAAAGATTTTCTCCTTTGCTGTTTCTATAAAAAAAGGTACAAATACACTTTAGTATGCCTAAAACAATAGAAAATTTTCACTACTTGGCCTATAATTTTGCTTATATGATAAAGAGATAGCAGCCCTGAAGAAGCCCTTATTGGTTTTCTTTGGGGCTTAACTGCATAACTACAAATTTATGCTCATTGTTTCTTTTACAAAGGCTTTGAAAATGGCTAGACAAAATTTAAACTCAGAGGATCTTAGTGCACACAATCTTCATTATCCTTTAGGCAACCCAGACCAGGGTGGCCAACATCAACCAAACCTCCAATGTTGTATAGATTGTCTTTTATATTACACCACCACTCAGTTCTGCCTTCCCAATGGTTGCCAGATTAGAACTTGTAAAATTTGCCAAGACTTCTGAGCTCAAGAGCCTGTTAGAAGGGGTCCTACTGTTCCTGAAAACCTTGCTGTTGCAGATCCAGATGCTTTTTTAGCAAAAGAGATACCTGGGTTCCTTTAAATATCGATAGGATGGATGCAGTGTGTGGACAGTGTTAAGCTTTACACTGGTCCTGTGAGAGTACTTAGGTTACTAGACCTACCCGCCTTAGGTTTACCCTTTGCTGTAATGATGGAACCATCCAGCTACCCCCGCTTCAACCTATTCCTGAAGAGATTTATGCCCTGTATACTCAATGAACCCCCCAAGCAACTAAATTCCTTGAAAATATTTGCCAGTACAATGCTGCCTTGGCAATGAATTTCTTAATTGCAGGTAATTATTTTTAAAATTTTCCTTACTTGATACCTTATAACTTAACCCTTAACTCTTTTAGAGCAAGATCACTGCTTGGAAAACAATCCTTGGTATGTCCCTTATTTTATTCATGGTGAGTTATACCATGTGCAGTATTCCCTTTTGCCTACAGTGGGCCGCAACCATGTTTACAATCAGCTGTACTTTATTGACCCAGAGCTTGCCTTGCAGCAACATATGGAGAGAATTCCTGGCCTGAATGAGGAGACACTTAGAATTCTTGACCGTGTAGTTTGTCAAGTGAATCCCTTTGTGCAAATATATTGTACTGCCACAGAAATTGTTCAGGAGTATACTCAAACCTACCCTGAGGCTGCAGCTTACCTCTATCCTAACTTGAACTTGACAGTTGAAGCAGGCACTGATTGCTGTACCTATAATTTGCCCCAACAGCCTCAAATTGCTGCTTTAATGCCTGCTGCATTGGCTGCTATAGAGGATAGTGAGTGCAATTGCCATCATGTATTATTGTGGTTATGCGCTGGGCGTACTAAAAGAATTGATCCCACAGTTGCCAAGTATATTCCCACTCACTATGTCCTTCTCTTTCCCTGGGGTGACTTGGGATTTAGCTTTGAGATGTATCATATGAAAGAAGGTAGGGCTACACTTTGCTGGCTCAGCATGCATAACTATTATTGTTATTGTCTCTTTCAGAGAAATACCCAGCCAGCTATTCTTTTTCTTGCCTGCCGGCTATTTCAGAAATTTGTTGTTGATGCCTGGGCCTCCTGTGATATGATATGCCTGCAGTATATTGAAAGTTATCAAGATGTTTTCAGAGCAGAGCTTTATAACAATCTTACAGACTACTATGCTTGCACTGATATTGCTGACCCACATGAGATGGTTTGGCACCAAACAATTCTTCCCTCTTTGCACATTGGTTCCTGTTGTCACATGCAACAGCTCTATTAGGATGTGATGTGCATTGTCCATAACCTTGGAAAGCCAACCCTGTTGATCACATTTACAGCCAATGGTAATTGTGAAGAGATTAGACAAGAACTTGACCCACATGAGACACCTATGGACCAACCTGATATTGTTGCCCGGGTGTTTCATATTAAGATCAAGGAGCTGATCCGGGATATGCAGCGTGGATTTTTTGGTCCTTACCTGGGGCACTTTTGTGTCATGGAATATCAGAAGCAAGGCTTACCCCATATGCACTATGTTCTGTTTCTCTGCTCCACAGACAATTATTTCATTCAGTCTCAGAACATTGACCAACTGATTTGGGCAGAGATCCCCCCGGTAGCTGTTACCCCTTACCACAACAAGCTCAGACGTTTAGTATTAAGCTATATGATCCACACTCCATGTGATCAAAATCAAAATGCATCCTGTATGCATGACTTTCCAACTGGCCGCCGCTGTTCAAAGTACTTTCCAAAACAGTTTCAAAATGAGATGGTTCTACCTGCTAATGAATACCTAAACTATAGGCGTCATAGCCCCCAGAATGCAATTGGATCAGAGACTGTGACTGGACACAATAACGTTGCAGTCAACAACAGCTGGGTTGTTCCATACTCTCCTGCTCTTATCTGGAAGTACAAGGCACACATAAATGTTGAAGTCTGCATGAATCTTTGTACAATCAAGTACATTTTAAATTACATCTCAAAGAGAGAAGACATGTATACAGCAACAATTGAGGGTCAGGCACCTTTGGCAGATATTGTGCACCAACATCCTGATGCTGTCAATAACAAAGTCCGCCAGCATCTCCATGGTTGATACATTGCCCCACCTAAGGCTGTCTGGGAGCTGATGGAGTTCCCCCATCACTCAATCTATCCTTCTATCATTTTCTTGGCTGTTCATGCTGAGAACCAACAGATGGTTTATTTTGCTCCCGGTGATGATGTCCTCTGCCAAGTAGAAAATCCTCCCAGAACAACCCTTATGGGGTGGATGCTTTATAATGCTGGGAATGAGGATGGCCGGCATCTTTTATACCCATATTTTCCTCAGTATTATACTTGGCATGCTGCCACTTGAACCTGGAGACAGCGTCAGCAACGTGCACAGTTTGGCTGGATGTATAATGTTAGCCCAAATCAAGGCAAGTGTTTCTTTGTATGCCTTATTTTAACTATTCAATGCAGGTGTACAAGCTTTGTGGACCTAAGGACTGTAGGCAAAGGATTACAAAGAAGAACATATCTCATCAACTGCCTGGCATGTGAGGCTTTGGGTTTACTACAAGATAATGCATACTGGAGAATTGCCTTTCAGGAGACTGCCAAAACCCACTCTGGCCACAGACAGCGGCTTTTTTTTGTACAGGGCCTTACCTCTGGAGATATCACCAATGGCTTGGGTATCTGGAATGAGTTTAGGGAGAGCTTTTGTGATGACCTAGAGCACCAGCTGCAGTTTCTGATTGTCCCAGAGGGCCTTACTGATCCCCATCTTGATTATGGGCTTTTTTAATTGCCCGTGAGCTTCAAAAGTTTAGAGAAAGCTTAGAAGCTTACCATATTCCTAACTGCAATCAAGGATGGGAAGGTCCCAGAAACCCGGTTCAGGATTTTGATCCCCCAGTTGAACTGCCTCAAGCTCACCCATATCATCTTAATGCAGATCAACGGGCAGCTTTCACCTGGATTACTGAGCAGATTGCCCAGAATCCCACCCATGCACACTTTTCCTTCAAGGCTCTGGGGGTACTGGGAAAACATTCCTCTACCAAGCTCTGGCTGCTCATTACCGGGATCAGGGTATGTATGTCATCTGTGTTGCCTCAACTGGCTTAGCTGCCAGCCTTCTGCTAATGGGACAGACTGTCCATTAAACTTTTAAGGTGCCTCTTAACCTGGATGAGAACTTGGTTTGCAACATTGCATATCAATCTCAGCTGGCTACCCAGTTACATCAGAAAACCTTACTCATATGGGATGAGGCCCCCATGCAGCATAAAAATGTTGTGCTGGCTGTTGAGTGTACACTCTGGGATGTTTGCAATAATGAGGCTCTATTTGGTGGGATCCCAGTAGTTTTTGGAGGTGACTTT
Organism: Entomophthora muscae; assembly: GCA_014839935.2. Taxonomy (NCBI): domain Eukaryota; kingdom Fungi; phylum Entomophthoromycota; class Entomophthoromycetes; order Entomophthorales; family Entomophthoraceae; genus Entomophthora; species Entomophthora muscae. The sequence continues at coordinate 219,126 of QTSX02002234.1, forward strand.
AAGCAGACTCTTCCAGTGATCTAACACAGTGGTCATGCCCAGCAGGTAGAGGCTTGCATCCAGCAGTCAAGAATCTGGCCACAGCTTCAGATTTTGTTTCTGAACCAAAACATGCAGCTGCATCAGACTGAAGAGAATGAGGTTTATGCCTGGTACCTGGAAGATCTATCATTTAATTCTAGGCTTTATGGATTGATAAATTTGCCTCCTTTTGTTACCCAAGTTGCCAGATCTGAGCAGCTGAATCAGGCCATCTATCCTCCTGAACAGCTTAGAGCCTTAACCCCCAATAATGCAGCTGTATTTTTTAAAGGCTGTGGCATCTTAACTGTCACCAACCGCCAAGCTGTTGAGTTTAACTCTATAATTCTTGACACTTGCCCTGGAGCTTCTCATGTCTACAATGCCAAGAACCTGCTGACCCAGGAGAAGGGGATGGCGCTGATTTGGTTACTGCTGAGGTCATGCAGACACTTAATTGCAGCAGCTTACCCCTATCCCACCTCACCCTGAAGGTTGGCGCTCCAGTGATGATCCTTTGGAACATTTATGCCACTGAAGGTCTATGCAATGGTACAATGGTCATAGTCACAGCCCTTTTCCAAAACACAATTGAAGTCACAATTATCTCTGGGATTTACCAGGGCTGCCGCTGTCTTATTCCCCATCTAACAATGGTTGAGGAGGAAGAGTTTCATTTTACTCTACAGCGCTGGCAGTTTCTAATCTGTCTAGGATTTGCCATGACTTTCAACAAATCTCAAGGTCAGTCCTTGCGCCACGTGGGTGTTAATCTCACACATGACCCCTTTTCTCATGCTCAGCTCTATGTTGCTCTTTCCTGTACTACTGATGTGTGAGGCATCATAGCCTTAATTGATCCAGATCATAATTGCAGTCAGACCTAAAATGTTGTCTATCCAGAAGTCCTTCTCTGCCAAGCTCCTCAGCCTGAATGAGCCTTTAAATACCTTTTATAGCATAATAAACTTTTATCTACAAACAATATCAATAAATGCTGATAATTCTCATCATAATAAAGTTATAACACTAAAATTTTAAAATGCTATTAAAAAGCAACTATTAGAGTTTAAATCACAGAATAATTTATAAACTGAAAACACATACCAGCGGGCTGCCGTAAAAGAGTGAAGCTGGGCGTAGCACAGCTTTGCTCTTTTGGCAGCCAGCCTGACACATTTTTCTTTTTACCAACTAAAGTATAAGATAAAGATTTTAGAAGGCCACTGATTTAAAAAACAAAAAAAGGTTTGCATCTAGGATACCTGGACGTGTACCTAGGCAGGATGCCGTAAAAGGGCAAAGTGGGCGTAGCTCAGCTTTGTTCTTTTGCCATCGCGCCTGCCACATCACGCTTAAGACATCATCAGTTAGACTAGTCAGGCATTGGACCAGGGCTGATTCATTGGCGGTGTCATACAGGAATTCTCAGCGCCATCCCATTGGTTGCTGGCAAAATTGGTAAGAATCTGTATTGAAGCCACCTTCTCATACATCCAGAGCTGCACCATGCGCTCAGACACCCAAATGCCATGGTGTGCAAGTTGCTTCCGGATCTGGTTCAAGGGGAGCTTGGGATCCCGCTGGATGAGGTCAAGCATGATTGGGTATGCCTCTGATATTTGTGACTTAGGGGCCTTCTTGGCTGTTCTGATCAGATTCCCCCTGTTCATCAGGTTGTTGAATTCCTGAATGACAGTAGCTTGGGTAAATTGCAACTGGGTGGCAATCTGTTCCCAGGACAGACCCTGTAGATTAAGCGCCACAATTTCCTGAAGAATTTGAGCAGTGATGATTTGTTGCTTGGGGTGCTGGGCCAGGGGAGCTGAAGCCTGATTGGCTGTAGGGGGCAGGTTGGCTGGTGGCAGGAAGTTGTTCCAAATCAAGGTTACCATCCTGATTGGTTGGTTGGTGGGCAGCTTGTGTAGGGGTGGGTAAAGGAGCAGGGGCAGAGCTAGACACTATGTGACTACTGAACAAGTCAAGGCCATAGGGGTCAGTGGTCAGGTACAGGTCAGCTTCCTTGTCACTCACCTCAAAGGCTTGGGTATAAACAGGTGCCTCCACGTGCTGAGCCTTGCCTCCATTGAAGCTGGCTTGGCTGCTTGTGCTGTTGAAGATGTTGCTAGTAAAAACCATTGTAAAAAACCTAGGATAAAATCACTAAAAGTAGAAATTTTAAAATTCAATGATTTATTTTTATTGTAATCTTGAGCCCATATTTGGAAGGTTCTCAAAATCATTTCATACAGATCAGGATCCATGAAAATGAATAAAATGCCTTTGTTCCTAAATTGGATAGATGTTGATTGGCTGCTAAACTGTTATATTTCTATTTTAGGCTGCTCATACTACACATCTTGTGTGAGTTCATTTTGTTTTTGTGCTTGTGGAATCTTGCTTCTATATTGCTCAAATTTTGTTTCATTTTAGTCCTTCTGTTGGTGCCTCATATGAATCCTGATTGGATTATAATATACTCCAGAACAGCATCCATTCATTTCACTTGTTGTGTCAGTTCATTTTGTTGTGGTTTAAACTACACTGCTTGATGTTTGATATAATTTTGTATAATGGGCTAGTGAAATTTCTTTTTTTCTTTGATAGTTCATTTATTAACTGAAATTTTATAAATTAATTGAATCCTGAATCTTGCGCAACTTGGATTTCATTCAAATCTGAAATCATTTTGTTTAAATCTGAGGTATTTTTGGTTGCTGCCATAGCTTTTAAAACTACTGTACTCAGTACAGGGTAATATACAATTAAGTCCCATGGTATTGCATTAATTTCTGACTTTGGGGGTTCAAGCCTGTGGTCTTGGGATGAATATATGGCCCAAGCAAGAGTTGAAAGTGCATATAAATATCCTTAAAAGAGGACAACAATCCTACAAAAGACCTTTCATTAGAATAATATAAGGCAGAAAAATCAGACCTGTATACTGTAATTATTTGCAGTGAATTCAATATTCAAGTTCAAAAATCCCTATCAGTTCACTGAGATATCCACAGGCTGCTGCTCATATACACAGCTGCAGATGTTTAAGTAGAGACTTAAACATTTGCAGTCTGTTGCCTCCCTAGGTTGTTGCCCTGCTGCTTCTAAACCATGGCCCATTAAAGGAAAACACAATTAACATCTTGTTGTAATAAAAACAATCATAAAATCTAAATATATGAGACTAAAATTACTTAAATAAAGCAAATATTATAACTGTGCTGTTCCAGCAGAGTTACAGGGGGAAGATATTTGGAAACTAGATAATATTCTTTATTGAGAGATATGTATTATATAGCTATTGCAAATTTTGGATAACAATAATATGATTGTGTTAATCATTTGGTTGTATAGTGAAGGGGGTGGCTTGATCCTGGTAATTAGTCAAGTGCCAAATTGAGGTATCCACTGTAGGGGATCATCATCTGTTCATGTTGAATTTTAAAATTTGAGCTGACTTCCACATTTGGCTACAGGTCACTGGAAAGTCAGGTTGCTGGTCACAAACCTGTTTAGTTGGAACCTTATTGGTGGGTTGAGCCTGCTGTTTTGACACCTCCTGGCTGAAGGATGACCTTCTCTGGGGGCAGGTTATCAGGAATATTTTCAGAAGCCTGGACGTCATAATGGACCAGTTGATGCTTGGTTGCTAGTAAGGCAGCCTCTTGTTGTTTTTGTTATGCCTTACAGGGCTGTAATCAGTCATGATGTAGGACTTTACCCTGCTTGCATTTGACAAGTCCTTGTACCAGGTAAAAGTTGTTTTTGTTTACCATTAGTATGATAGCAGGCTCACTTTCTTGGCTGCAATTTACTCTTGTCTGTGTTCATTACCCAGAACTTGTCCCTGACTTTGTGTCTGGCTTGGATAGGGATAAACATGTTTTGCAAATGCTTTTTTCTTTTCTAGCTGATCACTGTTGACTTGTACCACTTGGGGTGGTGAACAAGGGAAAACCTTGCTGGTTATTTCTAGCTTCAGTCCCGTGAGGGCTTGGATGATATTGGGCTGAGTGCCATATATGAGTTTGAAAGGGCTCTTCCCGGTAGATCTGTTACCTGGGTACGGCACACAAGGAGAGTGGGGTTACTGTCCACCAGTCCCCAAAGTGTGTCCTGGGCTGTAGCCAGGGACCAACTGGAAGGGGTTATCATTTTCTTTTAAGGGAAAATGTATATCATAAATATGTATAGAGGTCAAAATGAGCTTGTATTCACTCTCAGAAGGAAGATCTCCTTAGAAACCTTCTGTTATATGGCCCAGGAGGTCAGGGAAACAATAAGAGTTTGCTAATACTTGGAGTCCTCCAACAATATCTTGGAATTCTTGTACTTGGTCTTGGACTTCTTTTCCTTAGACTTGGACTTTTTAGCCTTAGAATTAGACCCATGTGCTGCGCTTAGGATCCAGCTCCTTATTTCAAGCTCCAGCTCCTTAATCTTGGGCTTCAGCTCTCTATATAGCTATAGTGACCTTGGTATTTCACTTGTGTCAGCCCAACCAAGCTCCTGCTGGAAATAAAAAGGCTTTCAAAAATCTCTTGGCAGAAACTCAAAAGACCTGGAAAAGACTTTAAAAGACCCAGAAAGACCCTGTAACTTTCCAGCTAGCTTCTTTCTTATAGTGTCTTTTTCCCAACAGTTCTGCCTTCAAAATGGCTTTCTTCAAAAGCTTAAATCATTGCTGCTCACTTTTCCTATAACAACTTAAGCTTACATACTTACTTTCTCAAAAGCTTAAAGTATTAATCTACTATTTTATTGCTTATACTTTAAGCTTTTGGCTTCTAACCAATCATTTTCATCAGGAAACCTTCCAGAACTCAACCAATGAATACAGAGCGCAGAAATAGACCATTTCTGAAGTTCCACTGGGATCCAACTAGGAAAATAATTTCCACAGCTCAAACCGCTCAAATTGACAACTCTTCATGCACCAAAGCGTTAACCAGTCCATTATTCTGGCACCATTCCACACAATCAGCTTCCAATAAATCTACAGTTCAAAAACTGTAACTTATTTCTTCTTTTCCTTTCTTTTATTTATATGATAATTACTTCCCTCTTTATTTCATATCTTTTTGCAGCATTAATTAATTCTTTTACTACTTCTTTTTTATAAACATCCACACTTCCAAGAGTCAAAAACAAGCATCTTAGCTCCTGAATTCACTTATGCTAGTCCTTCTTAGCCAACTTTCAGTTCCTCAGAAAGTCCTACACCATGATCTTCCTGCCTTTCATCTAGTTCTTCTCTATTCATCAGCTAGTCCATCAACTAATCTTACATCATGATCTTATTGTAACTGTGCTGTTTTATCAGAGTTAGAAGGGGAAAAATATTTGAAAACTAGATAATAATCTTTATTGTAAGATAGGTGTTATATAGCCATTGTAAATTGTGGATAATAGCAACATGATTGTGTTGATCACTCAGTTGGATGGTTGAGGGGATGGCTTGATCCTGCTAGTGAGAAAACCGCTGAATCAATTCATTCACCATAGAGGGATAACCATTAGGTTGTGTTGGTGGATTTAGAAATTTGATTTGACTTCTGCATTTGGCTAAGGGTCACTGGGAAGTCAGATTGCAGGTCTCAACCCTGTTCAGCCAGAACCTTACCAGGAGTAAATCATGTTGTTTTGATATTAATAAGGTAAAAGATTGTGATATAATATATATTAGTGCTTAAATCAATATAGTTTCGCTCACTTGGTTCAAAAATTTGTATTAACCCCCAATAATGTACATAATAGAGTCTATAGCGCATCAGAGCTTCACACTACATTTTCATAAGGAGCATACAGAGCTGTTTCAATGAAATTTGAATCAGTTTCTGTCTCCTTGCTAGGTGTAGTTCTCCTAATCCAGAACTTAAATTTTATGATTGGTACTGCCTTTATTTGCAAACATAAAATATAAATCAATATGAATAATGATAATTTGACCATTCTAAAACAGACAATCTCATCTTATTGCATAAATAACACCGTCAGTATCAAGGAGTAGCTGACCATCAAACTTGCCTATAATGATGAAATTGTAGCAGTGTCATAAAAAAAGAAGAGTATAAGAAGCAAGAAACTGCCAAAGCAGATAAAAAAACACCATTGAATTCCACTTTGTTCATTAGTAACCTTCACAATTAAATTGGGTATTGAAAATATTGTATCAACAGGGGTGACATTAGAAATTCACGCTGGTCTATACAGAGATATACATAAGCCCTGAGAAAAATCCAGGTTCAAGCCTTGTGTAGCACTTGGAATAATTATCCTGGGACATGGCAAGGTTCATATTCTATTAGATAACCTACAATACCACAAAATATATGTGAAGAAGCACCAAGTAGCAGGATTTTTTTATTTGATGCTGGTTGAGGAACTGACCAGCTATGAATTTACTTATGATCTATCAGAGATAGGGTTGCCAGATCACATTAAAGCCATTAGATATTCTGTAATTTTATTATCTGACATATCCTCTCCTGAAAGAGAACAAAGAGAAAAAACAAGTGCACTGTTTAAGAATCACGGGTGTACTTTTGCTTAAGACAAATTTAATCTAGTATCTGCCATGAATGTTACTCATTATATTAATACTGGGTATAACAAACCTATTTGCCTTCACCCAATCAGAAGATTGAAGGCCAGTGGGAAGACTGTTAACAATAAGATACAGCAGCTTCTAGATAGAGGAAAATTGATTTCTTCTAAAAGTTCATGGGTGTTGCTCATCCTCATAGTCAAGAAAAAGGATAGATGTAACAGAGTAGTTATAGACTACTGATGCCTGAACTTGATCACAAAAAATGACTCTTTCTCACTGCCAAGAATTGAAGATGCCATAGACCAGCTAGGAGGAGCAAAATTCTTCTCATCTATGGATCTCATCTTGTAATATTGGTATATTGAGCTAACCTCTGAAAAATAAGATATGTGCACCATATTTACTTCTTGAGGTCTATTTCAATCAATGCACATGCTGCAAGGGATGTGCAACGCCCCAGCCACTTTCCAACATACTATAGACACTATCCTGAGTGATCTCATTTTTTTCTGCGTCCTGGTGTATCTGAACAAGATTAAAGTCTTATCTAAGATGCTCAAAGATTATCTAGCACACCTGGAAGCTATTTCAACACCTAGAAGCAGCCAACTTGAAGATCAAGCCCAGAAAGTGCCAGTTCTTCAAAGACCAGCTTGAGTATTTAAGATCTGACATTGACACTAAAGGCCTACTTCTACAGCCTGCTAAAATAGAAGCCCTTTCTAAGATGAATAATATCAAGATCAAACAGTATATACAGACGTTTCTTGGCATGGTAGGATATTACTTCTGCTTTATTACAAGCTTCTTGAATACAGGAGAGCCATTGTTCAACCTACTCAAGGATTTAGTACCCTTTACTTGGACTATAGCCTGTCAGTCTGCTTTTGAATTTCTGAGAACAACTTTTCTGCCAGCCCATAATTAATGTACCCCAACTTTAGCAAGCTTTTTGTGGTTTGTAATAATGCCTCCTTGAGTGCACTAGGACTATTACTATTTTAGAATTAAACAATGGCAAAGAGCACCTAGTGATCTGTATCAGTTTATTCTTGAACATTCACTAGTAAACCTAAAAAGTAAAGGAACATGAATGTTTAGTAGTAATATATAACTACAAACAGGCTTGAGTATACCTAAATGGAGTTTATTTCACAGTTGTAACTGGCTGCACCAGCTTAAGCTGGCTTTAAAACTTGAGAGAGCCAGAAGTGTGACAGAAATTGCTGGATAGTAAGAAGCTGTCTCCATATGTTAGGGAATTACCACCCAAATTCACATAGAATTGATTATTAACCACCAGCAAAGCTTCAGATACCGTTTTTCAAAATACCCAAATGATAAAATAGGCTTAAGTAAAATGATTAACCCTAACCAAAAGAGCCTGAGATAAATAGCCTGCAATAGAATCAAAGTTTTCTTGGCGTAGAATTCCAGGCATTGAGATGGAACTAGTGTCTCAGCTTCAGATGCAGGGGGACAACTACAAGGTTATCAAACATTGAATTAACATTGGGCAGAGGCAACTACAAAGTGCCAATGACAGGGCCCCATCTTCCTGTAATGGTTCAACTAAGTATTAAATTGTAGGGAATGTAGCGCAGTAGGCCAACTACAGGATGCATTTTAAATAAATTTAGACCAAGGGATATTTGATTTTATTGAGTAAAATTTTGGGAGGACTCAACTCTTAAGAGTTGAAAAAGTGAAAATTATTGAATACTAGGTGGTTGCCCCGTCCAAGGACAGAATTAAAGTTGAATTTAATAAATCAATTAAATATATTTTATTGTGTTTTTAGGCTTGGAGTACTTATCATGTGTTTGATTAAAATTTATTTAATTGCTTTATTAAAATGTAGTTTCAATTATATCTATTTAAATTAAAAATTAAAATTGTATATTTCAAGTATAAATAAAAACAAAATCTAAATAAGTGTAGTATCACTATTAGGATTAGTACAGCTAAACTAACTATTTTAAAATTTAGTATTTAGTTTTTTAACCCTTCAAAATGTAGAGCTGATCTGCAGCTTTTAAATAAGTTATTGGACATCAAAATCGGCTTAGTATTCACTGAGATACATTGATTTTAGTTTTTTAGTGTGCATTAAAAGTAAATTTAGATAATTTCAAATCGAGTCCGAGCCTTTGATTATGACGTGAACCCGATCCCGCACTTAACTATATATCTCAGCATCTAGAGCAGTTAGAGCTATCATGCTTGGTACCATTTTGATTGGAATCATCTGAAAAATTGATCTACGTCCTCTGAATTTCATGAAAATCATTATATTGAATCATAATTTTATCATAGTATTTTTACTCCACTGATATTCTTTTGGGATGAAGCTGTGGCAAGCAAGGTTTACTCTGAACAATATGCAGCCACTTGGATCAGGTGGCATCGAATTGGAATGCTCTACTATCTCACTTGAAGAATAAGAATTTCGAAATGTCCAAGCCAACCATCTCCTTCTTTAAACTAATATTTACATTTATAATTGAAAGTGTATCACTTTAAAATGACCAAGCTCTCTTTTCGCCGTCAATTCAATCCTCAGCACAGAGCATAACCATCCAATCATATAAAACAATCTAAAACAATTGCTGCTTCTCTTCCAGTTTTAATCCACCCATTCTAGAGTTGGGTAATCTATACAGTTAAGCCACTTTGATATGGTTGAATGGTGTTAGCCACTAATTTAAAATTCAAGTAATTAAATACAACTTTATTAAAGTTCGAGTGGCTTATATTTCAGTTCTACATGATTTAGACCACACTCCACTGAATTCAATCTGTGTACTCTCAAAGATGCATGTAAGGGATTGAATGTAAGGATGAGCCAAATTGAGCTTGTGGCTTAACAATCAACTTTTAAAATCAAATTTAAGTAAAAATCAATTCAGTCAAATCCCTTACGGCTTGAGCCCACTCGAGGTGACATTACAGACAGACTCACTTTTATATATATTAATATATCAAAATTTGATTAAGCAATACCGCCTGGATCCTTGGCTCCTATTCCTTCCACATTGTCAAGTATCTGGTCCAGTTTGCAAAGAACCCTTGAGTGACCAACCTCTGACAACTGTGCTGATAAATAAGATCATATCTAGTAACCCTCAAATTACGTCAATTCATCAATGTCATCTTGCAAGGGGAAATTGGATCCAACTGGCAAACTGGAGCAGCTGTAACCTGTTTTCAATCAACCATTTAATTTTGTCTGTCTCTCAGTCAATTTTGTAAAAGGTCTTCCAGCTTTTTGAGCCTTTCTACTTGGGCAAATAATTCCTGGCATTATGGAATTTACCGTGACAAGAAGGTTGCCTTGTACACTGGGCCTTAAAATATACTTCTCTTCTTCCTCAATTACATATTTGAAGCTTCCCCAAAAGGTGCTCTTCATCAAAAGCCTGAAGTTTTAACAGATAATACTTTAGACTTATATAGCTTTAGCTGTGGCAGATATTTAGTTGGATCAAACCTAGGGGTTGGTCATGTGCAGGATGGGTTTGAGTCACTGGATACTTGGACAGTCAGGTGATATTGCTTGGTTGCCATTTCTGGTATGTCAAACTGTATATTGGAAGGGCACCAAACCAGGCAATGACTGGATGTTAAGTGGGTTGGTGGTAGCAAGAATACTTGTACATCCAGATCCTCAACACCCCCCTTAAGGGTATACTCTGGTACATCAGGAGGGGGCTTTGTCTTGACGGCTGCCACCTGATGTTCCTGGAGTTGTTTGCTAGTGGGTACTAACTGCTTCAAGTGTTCTCCTTTGCTGAGGCAGAGGCAGGATCTGTGGTATTTATTGATAACAGGGTCTTTGGCACCTTGGAATTTCACTAGATAGGTGTTTCTGTCTGGTCTGTACTTGATGATTCTTCCTGTTCCCCTGTGTACTGATTCTAGCTTCTTTCTGTTTCTAGCCAGGGCCCAGACTGGGGAGTTGATGGGGAGTGGTTCCTCTGTAGAGGTTACCTTTTGTTTTTTGAGCATTTTTTCCTACTATTTTAGCTTTGAGGTGTATGTACTGTAGAGTTGGTACTTGTTCTACTGTGGGAGGTTTTCCTGGAAGGGATTTTTACGTATGGTTGGTTGTTGTGGGTAACTATCTCTAGTTTGTATCCAAATTTAAATTTAAACGGCAAGTAGCCTGTCCCTTGATTGGTGTGGACCCAGGATACTAATAATGTATGTTTCACATATAGTGGCCATGTATCCTTGGCTTTGCCATCCATTATTTTCTTGAGGGTTCTGATGAGGCTGCTGTTTAGGCGTTCAACTCTGCCGTTGGCCTATGGACTATAGGGCAAGTTTGTGGAATGTTTAATGTTCTTGGATTTTAAATTTTTGTTTACTATGTGACCTGATAACTTGGCTGCTCCGTCAGTTATGATGTAGTCTGGGGTGCTGTAGTTGGCTATGATTGCTTTATTAATGAATTGGTTTATGATTTCTGCTTTATGGTCTTTTGTTGCCCAGCAGATGGGCCAGTGTGTAGTAAAGTCAATGGCTTAAATTAGGAAACATTGTTTTGTCTTTGTTTCTGGGAAGGGGCCCACTACATCCAGTCCCTAAACCTTGAATGGTTCAGGGTCAGGTACTGGATTAACTGTTAGCTGGGGAGCCTTTGTGCTGGCGTATTTCTCACACACTGTGCACTTTTTCAGAACATCAATTATATCTTGTTTAAGATTGGGCCACCATACTATCTCTTTTAAAGTGAGGTATAGATTTTTAGCCTTTGTATGTCCTAGTAGACATTGATGTCTTAATATGGTGTCAACTCTTTGTGCAAGTGGGATGTAGGAAACATGTTTGCCATTAATGATTTGGTATACAGTATCATTTGGTCAAGGAAATAATTTCTGTTCCTTACTAATGTATTGTGGGATAGCTGACATGTTGAGGGGTCTTTTCCTTTGGTTTTATACTCAGTATTATATAGGTTTGGCCAGTCAGGGTCCAGGTGGTCAGGATGATCCTCTCTTGGATGACATAGCCTAGAGAGAGCATCAGCTGTAAAAAACTCTGGCCATTTTGTATTGATGTCTAAATTGAGCTGCTCCAGCAGGGACATCCATTTGGCTTGTCACCGTACAAGTGTGTTCTGAGTTTTAAAATAGATTAAGGATTTATGGCCAGTTAGTACTCAGATGTTTAAATGTTCTTCTAGATAACATCTTCATTTCTTGCATGCAGGATATATTTCTAGCAATTCTTTATTGTGTATTGGGTATCTCTGCACAGTGTTGGTTAGTTTTCTACCTTTGTAACATACTGGCAGGAAGTCTTGCTGCCCTGGCTGGCAGATGAGTAGGACTGCACCAATGGCGGTGTCACTGGCATCCAATTTGAGCTTGTAGCACCTGTTGTTATTAGGGTATTGGAAGATTGGTGCTTCAATCAAAGCTTGTGTCAAGGATCTTGATGTACAAGTATTCTGGCTACTGCTAACCCACTTAACATCCAGTCATTGCCCAATTTAGTGCCCTCTTAATATACAGTTTGACATACCAGAAATTGCAACCAAGCAATATCACCTGACTGTCCAAGTATCCAGTGACTCAAACCCATCCCACACATGAACAACCCCTAGGTTTGATCCAGCTAAATCTCCACCACAGCTAGAGCTATATAATCCTAAAGTATTATTCAATAAAATATACTTCTCTTCTCTCTCATTTCTATATTTGAAGCTTCCCCAAAAGGCGCTCCTCATCACTTGTTTCAATAGTTGAAAATTCTTGTTGCATTTTGGTGTCCAGATGAATTTCTTTTTGGCATTACCCTTGGTTAAGTCATTGATTGGTGCAGTTAGTTTCCTGCAGTCTTTGATGTATTTCCTTAAGTAAGCTACCATTCTGAGAAAGCACCTAACTTGTATAACAGAGATGGGGTGTTGCATGTTTTAATGGCTTTAATTTTGTCTGAATCTGCTTTGATGTCACTATCAGAGGCAATGTGGCCCAAGAACAAGAGTTCATTTTCCATAAATTGACACTTACTAGGCTTGGTGTAGAGTTCGTGCTTTTCAAGTTGATTGAGTGTCTTGTAGACATGCGTGAGGTGTTCCTCTTTTATTTTTGAGAATATGATGATATTGTCAAGGTAGCATAATGTGTTTGAGAGACTGTTTAGTGCTTGGTTCATCATGGTGACAAACATTGCAGGAGCGTTGATCATCCCAAAGTTCATTACCCTACATTCAAAAGATCCAAATTGCATATGGAACATAGTTTTTGGTATGTCTTTTTCTTTTACTTTGACTTGGTTATACCTTGAGGTGAGGTCAATTTTGGAGAAAGATTTAGCTCCAGAGAGCCTTGCAAACATATCCTCTATGAATGATAGGGGATATTTATTCTTTACTGTGCTTGCATTGAGAGCTCTATAGTCTGTTACTAGACAGAGTGAAACTTCTTTTTCTTTACAAAAAACACTGCTGCCCCCCATGGGGATTCAGACAGGTGAATGAATCCTTTGGCTAGGTTGTCCTCAATATGGGTCTTGAGGTTTTGGGTCTCTATGGGGAAGAGTCTGTAGATAGGTTCAGGTTTAGGCATGGCTTTACATAGGTCAATACCATGTTTGACCTCCTGTTTGGGGGGTAACTCCGTAAGCTCTTCCTTGAATACATGAGTGTATTTGTTTAGGAGTGCTGCAAGTTCTGGGCATTAGTTTTGGTTGTTTGTATTTTATTGAACTTGGTGTACCTTGTTATGTGAAGGTACTATCTTTGGTTAGACGTTCTGAGTTGTCTTGGTTTATGACTTAGACAAATGCTGTGTCTATTAGAATGAGTTTGTTGGGTTCTTTGAGGATATTAAAATTGACTTTGTTGCATTTGATGGCCATGGTTTTTGTTTTCCAACATAAGCTGAGGTTCACTCAGGTGACTCAAACCATCCCTGCTACAATTTTGTAGTTTATGTTGTTCATGACAAATCTTTTGATGAATGTTTGTATGCCTTGGAGGTCAATTATGAAGGGAGTTGTTTTGCCTTCAAGTAGAACCTTTGGTTTGTCTGCCATTCTGGTATATTTGAAGTTGGATTTGACAGCTGGTATTTTATACTTGATTACAAATAGTTTGCTAACCATGGTGTGTTGTGCATTAGAGTCAAATAAAATTTTATGTATATGTGATTTATAAGTGTATGGGTAGACAAGAAGTTGTGAGTGATCTTTAATTTTCACGTTCATAAAAATGGAGGATTGCGGGACACGTGGAATGCAAGCAGCAAAGTTTGTGCCTTGGTACAGTTTCTTGTCATGTTGGGGGGGGGGACAGGGGCACTTAGCCTGTTCCCCCTCCTCTTTTCCCTGTTCCTCTGTTTTGAGACCTTTGAGGTCAGAGAATGTGGGGTCAGACTCATAGTGGGTTGCTGTTTCAGCATTGTTTACTTTGGTGATGTCCTCTTTCTTGGGACAGGAGTGGTTTGCGCTTTGGCTGCAATTGCCATTGTTACAATTGGAGTTGCTGTTGCTATTATTGGTGCTTTGGCGTTTGTTGCCATTAGAGTTTTCTCTTCCATTGCCATTTGAGGGGTGGTTGCCAATGCGTGCAGCATATTCCATGTTTGCGCGTTTTTCTGCATGCTTGGCTTCTGCAAAAAGCACAGACATGGAGGTGTTGGCCTCTGGATGAATGAGGGCAGTAACAGAGGGTTTCATTCTGTTGATGAAAGAGGCTCTAGTGTGCACGTTGTCAGCTTGTTCTGGGTTCTGGATCTTGTGGTGTATTTTCTCAAATTAATTGGTGTAAGCTGTGATGGTTCTCTTCTGAGGAAGAATGCTGAGCTGTATTGCAATGTCTTGGAGGGATTTGGTGACACAGAAGTTGTGAGTGATGTTCTCTTTGAACTCTTCCCAGTTTTCAAGCTGGTCATCAGTTTGTGAGCCAACCCAAGTGGTGAACCAGTTAGCTGCGGCCTTTTACAGGCCTTGCTGGCTTTCTGGACCCATTTTTTGTGGGGGATGCATCTGGTGCAGAGTTTAGCGGCTGAGTGGTCTAGCCAGTTGATGACGTTTTCTTTGTTTTTATCAAAGAACTTATCAATACCAATGTATTTGGTGTTGGTAACTTCACCTGTGATAGGCGGTTAAGTGTTTGTTTGTGGTTGGAGAGAGCAACTGTATTAAATTATCTTGGCACATGCTTTGGGAATGACCAGTCCTTTGAATATGGTGCATCCACTAGGTATATATTTGTCAATGTTGTGGGCGCGGAAGTATGTCTTCCAGGTATCCTGGGGTGTGGCCTGGTTGAGTATGTGAGCAAAGGTGGGCGGGTTTCAGTCAGTTGTTTTCTCTTTCATGGGTGTGGTAAAAAAACTGTAGCTGCTACCAGTGATGAGGAGCGCCTTTTGGGGAAGCTTCAAATATGGAAATGAGAGAGAAGAGAAGTATATTTTATTGAATAATACTTTAGGCTTATATAGCTTTAGCTGTGGAAGAGATTTAGTTGGATCAAACCTAGGGGTTGATCATGTGCGGGATGGGTTTGAGTCACTGGATACTTGGACAGTCAGGTGATATTGCTTGGTTGCAATTTCTGGTATGTCAAACTGTATATTAAGAAGGCACTAAATTGGGTGATATCTGGATGTTAATTGGGTTGGTGGTAGCCAGAATACTTGTAAATCCAGATCCTTGACATTTTCAAAAAAATTGCAAATTGTCTAGGAGCTAAAAACCATAATTCAGAATTCCTCTCATAATTATCAACAGTCACAATTATGTCATTACAAGATAGTTTTCTATGAAAAGATGCTGAGTGGCCAGTTTGAAGACAAGTATAATAAAATGCAGGCCATTAATTGGGAAATGATAAAAGACTGTAGAGTAGGAGATAGAAAGCTCTACAAGTATCACAAGGGGAACAAATATGTATTCCCCCTCCCTTCTGATAGATCATTCTTGATAATTGTGGATCACAAAGCAGTAGGTCAGAGAATTTAGAAATACTGTGAAACAATTGCAATTTCATCATTATTGGGAATCTCTCTTCTTTGATGCAAAGGAAAAATTATCTTAATGCATAGAGTGCCAGTACAAGAAACCTTTTTTATCTAAATATCAATACCAAGCAGTTGATCCAAAGTTTTCCTGGAATACAGTAAGTATCAACCTGGTTTGGCCCCTTTCTATGAGTGTAGGCTGTCTTCAATAAATTATAATAGACATTAATCACTTCACCAAGTGGATTGAAGTTCATGTCCTTCAGCATGTCAGTACAAAAGATACTTTCAGATTCATCCTGTAAAAAACAATACACTTTCATGGTTGCACCCAGTTTATACTCACATTTAATTGCACTAATTTCACTGCCAATGTTATTCCCAAGCTTTATGAGCTCACAGGTGTGAGGAGAGTGCTATATACTCTGTATCATCCAGAATCAAATGGATAGTAGAGGAACAAACAGAAATCTTGTAAACATTCTCTGTAAACCTGCAGAAAAGAATACCTTTGAGAAATACTGTAGATTAAGAACATAAAGGTAAAAATGTGGTATTGTCAAATTCTTTTGTGTGAACTCACAAACTTACTGGAATATTTTTTATCATTTTATATAAAAAAGTAAGTTGTTCTGAGATGAAAATTACTCCATTAAGTTGGTGAGTTCACACAAAAGAATTTGACAATCCTGCATTTTTACCTTTAGGTTCTGAATTTACATTATCTGGTTTTACCAGCTGTTTTATTTGACTATAGAATCTTGATTCATAGAACAACCTGTTTTTCTTTTTCCAGCTGATGTATAACTGGTACCTGGAAATTACACCTATCCTGCTAGCTGCTATAGAAAACCCAGGCAAAATTACTTAAGAGCAATATACAACAAAGCTGGAAAAACATTAATCAAGATTCAGGAAGAAGCTTTAATCAAGACCAAGCTAGCACAGGCTAAAGAACTCTAGAAAATCATGAAAATAACTGAACTCTTTTAGAATTCAAGGTTGTAACACAATTATCTTATCACAACAAAGTAGTGATAAGAGCATACAAGCTTGATACCATCTGAAAAGTACCTTTTAAAGTTATTGAAAAGACAGGTCAATATTCTTACACCATTAAGAGTATTCCAAATGAACAACTTATTGGTATAGTCCACACTAGGCTTTTAAAAAACTTCCATACTCTGCTAAAATAAGTGAATTTGACTAAACTTCTATATCTTACAAAATTTAAAGATGAGATTTCAAATAATTTTTAGGCAACCTCCAGAATTAACTCATACAGCATGGAGCATCCTCCATGTCAACAATTTTAAACCCTATATTTGCTTTATCTTTTATAATTCTAATTAAAAGCCCAAGATAAAAGTTAAACATTGTTTTTATTATCAGTCTCTACTATTTAAGCCAGAAAAAATTAACCTTGAATATATAATTTTTTGCAGATTGTTGGCATGGAGGATGCTCCATGAAGTATGAGTTAATTCTTGAGGTTGCTGTTTTTACTGTTGAAAAAGAAAAATGAAAATTAAGGATCACTCTCTTGATACTTATTGTCCTTATCCTCTTTCTCTTTGTTGGAACCAAGTCTCCTGCCTTGCCTGCCAACATATCTTATGATACACAGAGTCGCTCAATGAGCTGCCCCTTGACATATCTAACAACATGAACCAATTTGATGGCAATGTCAAATTGCAGGAATTTTCTCCTAATTAGGAGCACTACCAATTCAACTTGCTGATACCCATACAAGTTATTCCTTGGCTTCAAACCTTACATGGAACAAGCCACCATGCCACCCCCCTTGTGGCTGTGTGGTTTTTCCCATATGATATATTAATCACAATATTCCACAATAAACAATACCTTATTCTTATTATTCCTATCCTTTCTATTGGAATTTTGTCTTCCCCAATTTAGATACTGAATCCTCATTGGTTCAGTTGCAACAGTAGTAGCAGCAGTAGGTTGATGACCTACCTAAGAAAAAATTCCCCCAAGAAAGGACAGAGTACAGGCTGTATGGCTACTCCCCACCAAGAAACCTTCCTTCCAATCCCCAAGGGGGACATCCCCAAGGGATATGTTATCTACCAGGACCAGCTAGTGCTTACCAGCGCGTACAATTGCCTCCTCCTGGGGCAACACAACATAAGTGTCACCCCACCTCAATTGAATCTATTGCAACATATGATAAACCTTTAGATTGAGTCCTTTGCAAGTGGTGTAGAAGGGGCTGACATTGTAAGCTGGCTCTATTTCACCAAAACCTGTCTTTGCATCTGTCAAGTACCTGAACCCATGTGGATTACCACCATGTCTGGACACCTTACAGATCCTGCAATGTGTGGTTCATCAACTGGGCAGGACAGGAACAAGAAGTCACCTGGGCAAGCTTCAGGGACGCCACAAAGTCTTGCTACAGTGAAACCTTTTCACCCATCATTTTTAGGACCCCACTTCTAGCTAATAAACAGACAGGATCCGTCCCCAAGTACCTTGCAGTGTGGCAACAAGCCCTAGAAGCCACTCCAGAAACTGTAACTAATGGAAATACTATGTTGCTGACACTCATTGTTAACAGACTCAACCCCCATATCTGCAAGTGGGTCCCCATGGGTTACTGTACTTTCATTGACAACTGTTATAAAGCCATTGCAGAGGCTAAAATCAGGCCTCAGTGGGCTTCCAAAGATCTAATGTTGCGCCTGCCCAGCCTTGTCCCGCATCACACAGTGCTCACAACCAGGTGGGTTGCCACCAACCATGTCAACAGGAGAATGAACAAAGCACCCCTGCAAGGGGGAGCTCCAATTGGTATAAATTGAGGATTTGGGGAAATCATGGGGGTTGTAGATACAAGAGGTTCTGCAACCCTTCCTGACCACTCTCTCCTTGCCAAAAACCCTGTGATCATAACATGCATGACATAAAACCTTAGATTTCTTCCAGGTTCATAGTGACAACCCTGTCCTCCAAGCAAGTCATTCTTCCAATAAAATCACCCACTTGGCCTACCCCTTCTATTTCTGTAGAAATACTAACAAACCTTTGGTAGACACTGGGGCCAATCACACCATGGTGGACCAGGCGTTTGCCAGCTCTCAAAAATTGGACCAAGTACCAGGCAGGTTCAAGGCAATATGGGTAGCTGACTCCTGCAGAGTTGCAATTACCCATGAGACGGTACCCTTCTCTGTGAGAATGTGGAACATACAGGTTAAGCTCTCTGGGCCAATTATGGTTGGGCTCAGCCACGACATAGTTGCTGGCCTAGACTGGCTTTGTCACAACTGTCCCTACATTGACTGGGATACCTCTGTCATCACCCTCAATAGAAACGGGGTGGGGTTCCATATATACCCTGTGGAAATGATCAAGTTACTCCATGATACTGTGTTTGTCAGAATAATGGAGACAGGCTTGTACAATTTCAAGGGGGGAACTAGACTTCAATCAATTCTAAGTTGAAGTTATCTGCACAGAACCACCTGCGGCCCTTACCTTGACCACCACACCTCCACCAGCACTTGTAGCACTCCTTGAGGAGTACAAGGGCGTCTTCAGTGAAACATTAGACCAGTTTCCTCCTCCAAGAAATACAGCATACTTTCTAATTGCAAGGGTTGCTGCCAATGCACGTCCCCTTTATTTCTTGACGCCCAAGGAAGACAAGACTCTCCATCAACACCTTGTGGATGCGCTTGATAAGAGCTTCATCCGCCCTCCCTCTTGCCATACAGGACTACATACTTCTTTGTAGCTAAGAAGGACAGGTCCCTTTTATTGGTAACCAACTACAACACTCTAAATAAGGTGAAAGTCAAAGACAAATACCCCTTACCACTAATTGACAGCTTATTTGATACAATTTCAGGTGCAAAGGACTTCAGTAAGGTTGATCTCACTGTGGGGTACAACCAGGTCCTCATTGCACCAGGGAAAAAGGCAAAAACTGTTTTCTGCACACACTACAGGTTGTTTGAGTGTTGTGTCATGAACTTTGGAATGACCAACACTCCCTCTATCTTTGCCATGTTGATGAACAAAACATTTGAAGTTTTTTTTGGAAAATTTGTTGTTGTGTACCTTGACAGCATTATTGTCTTCAGTCAAGATCAAACCACACACCTCCAATATTTATGTGCTGTCCTTGATACCCTTTGTAAAAACCAGCTAAAAACAAAGCCTTCCAAATGCAAATCCTCAGGTCAGAGCCCCTATTCCTTGGGCACACCATCTCTGCTTAAGGGATAAAGCCTGACCCTGCCAAAATTAAGGCAATCACAAACATGCCACCCCCTGCTGACGTGAGACAGGGGTGTACATTCCTAGGCATGGTTGCCTATGTGCAGAAGTTCATCCCCAACTGCAGAGAACTAATTGCACATCTCACCAAGCTTTTAAATACCAAACAGCGCTTTAAATGGACTCCTGCCAGAAACCAAGCCTTTGAGACGTTGAAGCAGAGACTTACAACTGTACCTGTACTTCAATTTACAAATCAAAACCGCCAGTGTGAGCTTGATACTGATACCTCTGACAGGGCAATAGGGGGTGTACTAAGGGTGGAAATTGACAAAGGAGCCTTTCTTCATGTGGCGTACAAATCCAGGAAGCTCACAACTCTAAGAAACGCTACCCCATACATAAAAAGTAGTTAGCAGCAATTGAGCACTGCATCAAGAAGTGGCGCTGCTATCTGGAAGGTGCCACCTTTCCACCCCGCGTCCTGACAGACCACAAGTTGCTTCAGTACTTCAACACCCAGTTGCACTTGACATAAAATCAGGCAGGCTGGGTCAAGCACCTGTCCCCTTACCAGTTACACATTGAGTACAAGCCTGGGAAGAACTTGTCACAGACAACACCCTCTCCAGACTGTATGTAGTGTCCATCATGGGAGATGATAGGCTTGACCCAGACTAGCCCATGCTCTACCTGCGTCCTGAGGCCACCCTCTAAAAAGGTCTCAACTCTGTAACTATTTCTAAGCCAAAGGAAAATGAGAGCCAGTTCACCACTGACACCTGCAATGTCTGCTGAGTGGAAGAGACAGGTGAAAAGACATCTTACATTCCCACAAAACAGCAAGGGGACACCATACTACACTAACACTACACATTAGGCCATATCAGAGGATGTAACCTCTTTGAGATCATGAAACATAAGGTTTGGTGGCCTTGTATGCGCCAGGACATCCTGGACTTTCTTTTGACGTGTGTGCTGTGTAAGAAGAATACATCCAAACCTGCACCACCCAAGTTGGTCCTAACTGTTGAAGCCATGAAGCCCTTTGAAAAGTGGGCCCTTGAAATTGTGGGGCCTCTCCCTGAAGACAGGATTGGCAAGAAATACATCATTACAACCATTGACTACTTCATCTGTTGGCCAGTAGCCTAGGCAACCACCAACCACACCTCCACAACTATCACTCACTTTATTGGCAAGGAAATTGTAGCCTGCTTTGGACGTCCCAAGCGCCTCATCACAAATGGTAGACCCAAGCTTGTGGGGCACGTCATAAAGGCATATTGTGCCAAGAATGCCCTTCAAAATATAGTCACAGCTCCATACCATCCCAAGGCCAATGGGCATGTGGAACGCTGTTGTAATCTGAGGCGCGGCAAAGAGTCACAACAGGAAATCCTAACCTTAGGATTGGATTTGTACTAAGTCTTGGTTAGGATGGCAGGGAAGGCTATGTGATTACCTTGTGGCCCTGAATGAATATCATCTGCTAGATGTGGCTAGAGAGGTACCAAAGTACATGGAGACACAAAGACAAAAGTGTGAATAGAACTTAATTTTATTAGAAAATAGAAAATGGATTATATAGTGGTAGACAATACCACAAAACACTACCAGGACGGTAGGATCACTTGCCACAAGCATGAGTGGGACAATTGAGTTGCAGAGAATCAGGAAACTGAAAAATTGAATTCCCAATTCAGAGCCAGACTTGTTTCAACGGGCAAAAGCAAAAGAGAGAGATTTGTCCTCAAAATAACCCATCAAAGGCAAAATCAAAATATGGTGAATGGCAGTATTCATGACATTGTCCCCCTCTAGATTGGCCTTAGGGGGGTGATACTTGCAGAGGAACTTGGCATGCACACAAGAAAAAGGTCAACCACTAGAGAGGAGTTTTATTGTATACTCTGAACCTTACTTGAAGGTCACTTCCAAAGGCCCAATCCACATCAAGTCTAGATTATGAGCTTGTCCTCCTAATCTGTGTTGATAATACAGAACGTGGTCCCCAATGTTGAACTCAGGCAGGGGGGATCTCCTGGCATTGTCAGGGGAGAGCTCCAGCAGCTTAGTCTTATAAGCAGACGTGTAGGCAGTAGGCTGTATATCAATAATGTGGTTGACTAGATCTTTGATGTGCTCATCAGGGTTCATGGCCTTATTGGAGGAGAGTAGGGGGCCCCAGGAACAACAGGGTAGTGGCTTCACAACCATACAGCATAGCAAAAGGGGAATACCCGGTGACACAATAGTTGCTAAGGCAATAGGCAAAGAGAGCAGCTGGTAAGTATGAATCCCAGTTGGCGGCGTCAGAGTAAGTGAGCTTCCTCATGATAGAAACCAGAGGTGAGTTTGCGCGCTCAACTGCCCCATTGGTGGAAGGATTATAGGGGGAAGAGAAAGACTGAGGAGACCCCAAAGCTTCAACCACAGAGGTCACTAACTTGCCATTGAAGTTAGTCCCATTGTCAGACAACAACACCTGAGGGCAACCATGGCAGAAGAATACATCTTGCAGCAGAAAGGCGGAGGTTGTCTTGGAAGTGATGTCTTTAGTAGGAGAGCTTCTACCCACTTGCTAAAATGATCAACAGCAATTAGGATAGAGCGGCAACCAGAGCAGGAGTATCATTAATAGAGCCTGGTAGATATATTGTGGCTTAACTC
>QTSX02002234.1:241602-285412 GCA_014839935.2 Entomophthora muscae
TGAAGGGCAAAAGCAAAAGAGAGAGAGATCTGTCCTCAAAATAACCCAACAAAGGCAAAATCAAAACATGGTGAATGGCAGAATTCACAACAAACGCCTGAATAGTTTGCTGGCCCAATTGATTGCTAAGCTTTACAAGAACACCCCAATACTGAGTGGACTGAACACCTGCCCACTGCCCTGCTCATCTTATAGAAGAGAATCAATAGGGGCATGGAATTTAGCTCCAGCGCCTAGGCCTTTGGGACCCCTGACAGCTTGACAGGTGTAGAGCAATGGAAATTACAATTTACGGCTCCTGGGAAACCTCCCTTAACAATCACCCCTTCTCTGACCCAATGGCGCGCCTCAGCCCAAGACATGGAACCCAAATAAATTGAGGGGGGACATAACACCTTGACGCAAGATATGCCATATGTAACCCTGTCTATGCCCTCAATCTAAACTCTGCTAAACAGAGTCTAACCACTTGGGACCCTTTAATATAGTTGTGGTCTATGATAACCACACCTACCAACTTGAAGACGCCCAAGGAAACACCAAAAAGCTTCACCACAATTGCTTGTGCCCCTGCTGCGCCATCCCCACACAAAGGTTGAAGTTGCAGACCTTCCCAGATCTCCTGCAGATGCCAATCCTGTTACCTGATAGCAATCAGGGGGAAAGAGGGTGTTGTAACCAAGTCTTTTGCCTTGCCTACTAACATATCTTATGATATACAGGTGGCGCTCAATGAGTCACCCCTTGACGTGTCTAACAACATGAACTAATATGATGGCAATATTGAATTTTGGGCACTTTCTCCTAATTAGGAGCACTACCAATTTGACCTGCTGATCCCTGCATGAGTTATTCCTTGGCTTCAAACCTTACATGGAACATGCCATCATGTCACCCCCTGTGGTCTTGTGGCTTTACCCATATAGTATATTAGTCACAATATTCCACAATAAACTACATCTTATTCTATTCATTTTGTCTTTTCTATTGGACTTTTGTCTTCCCCAATCAAGTACTGAACTCTAATTAGTTCAGTTACAACATCTTCATGAGAGTCAACTTCTTCATCCCTCTTAATTGGAATGTGCTCTAACTGGCACAGGGAAGCCTGTGAGTCACAATGTTCATACTGTTCTTCTGAACCCCTAACATAGGAGCCTCCTCATGAGGAAGTGACTCAAAAGAAAACTGACAGTTTTTCACAAGAAAGAAAACAGCAACTCATAATCATAAGTGCTTTTGAACAGGAAAAAGGTACAAGGAGTTAGCAAGGGGGATAAAAATAGAGCTAAAGTCCTAATAAAGCTGCCAGAGACCACTTTTAAGAAATTAGCTGCATTCTAACATATATCTTTTATCATAAAGAGTTGATTAACAAGTAGACATCAGGAAAAATAGCCTTAATATTCCCAATGGCGTATAAAGCTTCTTCCAATAAGTAGCTATCTTGTTGAAATTTCTTTTGAGCAAACAAAAGTTGGGTATCAACATAAAATTTCTGCATAGCATCATGCCCTAAAAGAAGCTTTATGGTACTCATTTTGGAAATCATCTCAGCAATCAAAAACAACCTGGCCAAGGAAGCTATCCCTCTGATCTCAATTATTCACCTATAACTTATTATATAAGGATAATAAAAGA
The DNA here is from genome assembly GCA_014839935.2 of Entomophthora muscae. Taxonomy (NCBI): domain Eukaryota; kingdom Fungi; phylum Entomophthoromycota; class Entomophthoromycetes; order Entomophthorales; family Entomophthoraceae; genus Entomophthora; species Entomophthora muscae. The sequence goes on from QTSX02002234.1 coordinate 243,244, forward strand.
GGGAGATGAAGGAACCAAGTTTGATCACTTTTCTGGAAAAGTTGCAGAAAAATCTCAATCTCAACTTTTGTTAAGCTCACTAACACACAAAGCCTCTACCAAGTCAATTAGGCCATGCTCTAGGCTTTCCATCAAAACTTTGGCCTCTGCCTCAAAGAAGCCATCTCTGGAGGCTGTAATGTGCGCCTTCAGATTGCAATTTGTAATGTCACTGAAGGACAACCTATAGTAACTTTCAGCAGAGCTCATACTATGAAAATATTGCACTAATTTAAAATCAGACATGTTATTTTTTTACTGAATATAGGGCATATCTTAGCCAAAGTCATAGAGATCCAACAAAGGGCAGGTGTAAGCAAGAGTATCAAAAATCTGCTTGTGGATAGTATCTTGAACATCATACAGGGTTAGGCTCACTTGCTGTTGTCAAGCCAATTTGTTTTGATAACCTTGGAGTTCTTAGAACCTGTTTGGAATGTCAACCCATTGGCCCATTGAATAGAAAACTCTAATATAACATGATTAAGCAAATTTTTCCTGACATAATGTATCAAAATAATTAAGTCTAAGATTTCTGCTAACCTAGGTTCACCTGAAATTCTTGTTGAGAATAAGAATTTAAATTTGGTTTCCAAAGGGGTCAATTTTAACAGTCCTTTTTTAGAATGGTTAGTTTGTAATATCTACCTTAAATTATCTTTAAATGTTATTCTGGATTATTCAATTTTCAGCGGGCAAAAAAAACAGGATTTAAACTTGAGATATCTCCAAACTTAAGAAAAAACTTAAAACTAAGGTTAGTGATTTATTTATGCTTGATTGAGATTCCTTTGATTTAAAAGGTTCCAGTAAATCATATTTACTGCTTTTTGTTGGATTTAATGAAACCAACAACTACAGCTGTTCTGGCTTGTTCACTCACCCAGATGACTGACACTGTAATATTTGTTCTACTTCATATTGCTTTTGGTTATTTAAAACCAATATTTAAATTCAAAGAAGAATAAAATGGCCTCGATGTAAGTTAGGATTTCTCACAATACTATCAGGGGTATAAGGAGAGCAATAGAGCTTCTTGTTTAAACTGGGAAATATTTTTAATTGGAATTTTGCTCTTGATGATTCCCCAAACATTCCCCTCCTCAGAAAATTAATTGATATTTTCTTGGACAAACCATGTTTATATAAGTAATCATATTCCATTAAAATTATTTGTTTGATCAAAGAAGTTTTATCCATTGCAATCTACTTGTCTATTCTTGCTCTGTCTTTCACCAAACATCATGAGATTTTCCAAGTCTTCTTTTCAGGAGAACTTTGGGTATGAATGAATTGTCTGGCTTCTTCTGCTTCAGGCCATCTGTGTCATGGCTGGCAGCTGTCATATACCAAGGTGCAGAAGGGGAACTCAAACCATCAGGGTAGCGTGTCACAAAGGCCCAATAGAGGAAAGACGTTGAACAGGCTAGGTAAAGTAATCCAAAAGCTAAGGGGCAGTAAGCAACAAGGTTGGGAACATCAACTTCATCCAGATTGAGGATAGTCAGAATGACCATCCTAGCTCTACTGTGGTTGTAGGGCTGTGGAAGGGGTGGAGCAGGGGAGTCATAGGGAAATCTAGCCAGTCCAGGATTTAGACCTGGCTGGTAGTCCATAGGTGTAGGTATAGGGTGGTACTCTATTCTTCTGTTCCAACTTCTGCTCAAGTGGTTTAAATATTGAAATCCTGATAAAGCAAACAAAACTTATAGATTTATTCACTTTATGTGACATTTTATGCACTTGATTTAAGTATTAGAAAGTAGTTTTTATACCATCTGGTCTACCTTGGAATATACTACTTCCCACTCCATGTGAGCTTTTAGTGTTCTAACTGTTGGGTACTGGATTCTGAGAAGTAGAAGAATTTAGATTGGAAATGAGAATTGGGATCTAAGTGACTTGGTCTGGGTAGGGGAATTCTGTTGGTAGCTGGCAGGTAATTGGCTGGTCCCATCATTAAGAGATTTTACTTGGTTAGGGCAAGTGGCTGGGGCAGCTTCAATTAATTCTTCAGGATTGGGAACATTATCTGGTGATTGGTGGTTAAATTTGGCTTGGTCACAACCTGCAGGAATATCTGAACCTTGCAGTTTATCTGAGGTGCTGTGAGCAAACAATTTGTTTTCTGAATTGTCAGTATCCTCATTTGCTGCAAGGTTATTGATTAGCACATCAGTGCAATTGGTAACAGTGGGATCAAGAAAAGCAGTAACCAGCAATTCTTCATATCTTCTGGTTGAATTCTGCAGCAGATCTTATCTAAAGCAGCATTGGATGCACCCAGCCCAATTATAGCATTGGGACTGGATGACTTAATGCCTTTGGGAGCTGTAAGCTCCCCCAGGCCATTTAATATACTGGACCCAGGCCAGGTCCTACCCAGTGGGCAGTTTGAACTGCTCAAATGAGTTAAGGCAGTTTAAAATGCCCCACGTCCTCCATGGTGGGTGGTTGGGGGTTTAAATCCCCCAGTGGGCTTTTGAAGTTGCCCACGGGCTTGCTGAGCAACCCAATGTGGGGGTTTGAACCCTGTTCCAGGTGCCGTAAGGCTGACCCTTACAATCTGGGCCAGTGTTTCCCTGATAACTAGATGGGACTCTAGTTCTTAAAATTTCCCAAGTTTTAGAAGCCCTGATTTTGCATGATTCCAGGATGTTGGCACACAGCCTCTGCTCTTTCTGGAAATCCTCTTGTCCAAGAGAAATCCAATTATTACCAGGCTTTACCTAATACTGCAATCCCTCAAGCATTACATCCTTTGGTGTTTGACTTATTGTTAAGCTACTTAGGGGTGTACTTCTTCCTGGTTGTTTCAATCTACTTATAGGCCAGTATTAACTTCTTAGGGAATTCTTTCATATGAGAATGGTATCCATCTCTGTAGGTTCCCTGGTCATGAGTCTAAACCCTTCAGCAATGATACACCACATTGGGTATATTTTTCCAAATGGATGGGTTCCTGAAATAATGTTTTTTATTAATATAGTTAGACCTCTTCTTCCAAAAAGTCTTAATATTAAATATGTAATGATTGCCATTGACCTACTTACCATATAGGGAAAGACCAAAGCTCTTCATAATTTAGGTGCACTCTCCATCACAAAGTTCATTGGGAAAGCAGTATTCACTGGCACAGTTACTTACAATTTATTATCATGAGCAATTGAAATAATTTTAAATATTATATCATCACAAGATTATATCAGCTTATGGTCATCATAGAAGTTCAATTAACTATGTACCATATAGAGGCCAATGAAATGATTAAGCAAGTTAATGGAACACTGGCACAATTCATTCAAAAATTAGTCAACCAAAAAACCTTACAATGTTTTTTATTTGGATAGGCTTCTTTTGTGTACAACATCCCAAAACACTCCAGTACAGGCAACTCCCCTTTTTGCCTTTTTTATGGTTGTCAGCCTGCTTTACCTCCTATTTTATAATCTATTGTATATAAGACCGGTAAGGTAGACTCCACAATGTATATTCAGCAATTAGCCAACACACTTGTGAAGTTGCAGACCTTGGCTTATTCTAAAACTTTTGAAAAGAAAATCTAAAGTAAAGACAGTGCAGTTGCAGCCAGGCAATCACCTATCAAATATAAGTTTAGCAACTTTGTATCATACTGTGATACCCAGGGATTTAAAAAAACTCATATTTTAAAAGCATTGTAGAATAGCCCATTTGAGATCACTGAAAGGACTTCAACACAGGGATTTACTATTGAGAACACTGATAGTAGAGCATTATTTAATAGAGTACACACAAATTACTTTAGGCCGCTCTTCCTGATTTAATTAATGAACTTATATTTTACTTAAGTTTATCAAACTGAATTTAACTTTATTGAAAGAAGTGAAGTTATTTCTCAACCACATAAGGTTATTTTTTGATCAAACTTCTCACTTTATCATCTTTAATATGGTCTGCTACAGTTTCCTTTTCCTTCACATCCCCCTGATCTTCATCTGTCTCTTTTTCACTTATGGCAATCTTGGTACTTTTAGCCCCAATTTCAGAAAGCCAGGCTTAATGTGATTTATCAGATGTGGGCGCAGGCTGGGCCGCTGGACCAGAGGGTAGCATTCATCATAGGACTGGTGTTAACATGATAATGTACTAGAGGGAGCACTGGAGCATTTACAAAGGTCCAGATGGGTATTGTGAAGTCCACTAAATCAGTAAGAGTGATTTATAATACTCTAAAAAGATGAGTAGAGGTAGTTATATTGTGGTAAAAGCATGTTGTGGGAATTTGGGCCGGGGGGGAATGGAATGGATCATTAGGACTAAGTATTTAGGCAAATAGTTTTACTTGTCCTTAAATAGCTGGGGTTAGATGATAAACAAGACTCCTTTACAATTGACGTGTTCAGGTATTATAGTTCTAAAAAGGGGGTTGTCCAGCAGGATTTTATGAAGATTAAACTATGAATAACCCAGTTTGGATGGATATTTGATAAAATGCACAGGGCTAAACAAAGGATCAGATGGAAAAAATGATACAGGTGGCTGGTAAACAGGTTTTTTGGGTGGCAAGGTTAGAGAAGACAGATCTGTTGACAAAGTGTTAAGGTGATAGAATACAAGGTCTAGATAAGTCAAAATCTGGTTAAGCCAAAGGTTCATCCCAATTTAATTATCAGAATTATAATAATGCTGTGAAGGATCCAGGTCCAACCAGTCTAACTTACTATTATCCTGCCCTTGCTGACTCTTACTGCCAAAACCTTCCTGGGACAAAGCTTCAAGGAGCTTTGCCTCCAGGAAGGCAATTTTCTGGGAGGTTACTTTGTTGTCATCCTGCCATCAAGCCATTATCTTGACACTCTTTTCCTCTCTTGCTCTTAAAGCCTCAATCTCACGGGTTTCCCTGAATTTCACTTGTTGTAAAATTTATCAAATCCTACCAGCAAGTTCCACAAATCCCATGCCTAGATCTAATTTCATTGGACAGTGGTTCCTTTTTGGCAAATTAGTCATAATATAATTCTTTGAACACCGCTTTAACTTCTACCTAAGACTCCTTAGGCACAGTCTTGGTGACTTACAGGCTTTCCCAAGATTCCTCAATGGAGCTTGTAGTAACTTCCTGGTAGCAGCAGTTTCCACACAAAGTACTACAAATTTTGTTCTTTTAAATGATAACAAAGAAGACATGATAGATGAAAAGTTAATATAGGGGAAAGCGTCAAAACTGACAATATATCTTTATTAAAATGTAACTGTTTTTTGTTTATATACCATTTGGGGCATATTTGGCTGAAAACCCCTCTGGTTCCTGAATCAACCTATGATTCATGTCACATGGCCTATGTGCTTCATGTCATCCAAACCCAGATCTGTAAGGGATTCCATCCCTAACACAAATTGGGAATCAAATTTTAATTGTTTTGGAATCATTAAGAAACCAGGATCCGCATTTATAAATGTTATATCAGAAAAAAAGGACAAAACCAAATCTTTAAATGAAATCAATTAAAAAATGCATTTGAAATTGATTAATCACTGTTTTAAAATTAACTTTGAAAGCAAAAACAAAATCAAGCGTGAAAATCAAGGCTGGAATATAAATCCTATTTCAAAAACAAAAATCAAGGTTCCAGACAACAATATCCACAATTCAGCATTAAATTTGGACTTTGATAAATATAAACCTACCAATCAATCTGAAATTAAATGCAAAGGATATCCCAACCAGAGACTCAGGGGCCTAAGTATCCAATCAAACCCAGAAAACCACCTAAGCCAAAGAAATACTTCTCATCCAGCCCCAGATTCTATTCCCAACCAAAGCAAGGTACAATACTGCAATGCAATAACCCAACCTTCCTCTTCTTGCATTGCAGGCTGCAGCCTGCTGCAGTCCTACAAGCCAATAATTCACAAATTACTCTTGCAGATCCACCTGGTAACCATGATGTTCTCTTCCTCACTTGAAGTCAGTATTTAAACTGAAAAATTCCTCTCATCCAAATCGCTCCAACAATTTCTTTATTTCTATCAACCAAATAAATCTATATTCTCAATTCTAAACACTTGATTAGTAGATTTTAAAGTTTTACCCCCAAAAACATGAAGTTCATCTCCCTTTTATGGACTTTTTGTGTGTTAATAAATTATGGGCAAGCAAATGTTAACTTTAAAAACCCTGAACCAAATCCTACTGAAAAATCTGAAGACTCAATTTGGTATTGTTTTGGTCCACGTAGAAGACATGCCCCTTATGTTAAAACAGCTCAATTACCCCCAATCATCCACCCCAAGGCCCCCTGGTTGGTCTTGGGATACACTGGTGTCTATTATCTTCTCAATCACTTCACTCCCTTCTTGGGAAGATTCAGTCTATTTGGTCACCTTCTACACATGCTAATGATAGGAATTCCAGTAGGTTCCACTCTGATCAAATTCAACTTGGGAGCTCTTCTCCATTCAATTGGGGAAAAGCTTCCCAATGGGTGGATCCCTGACAGGATCTTTACCTAGAAGATCCCCAAAATTCTCAGCCTATGAGAATTAACCTACAATGAGAAGGAACCACATGATCCCAGTTATTTCAATGTATTAATTTGGCATGGAGCTTTCTCAGATCCCGGCGCCAAAACCCTGTGGAATATACACATTCCAAGACTCAGCTACCAATGTTCCAACTGAGAACAAGCTGATCAAACCTGAATACCCATGCACCCTTGCATCTATTTGGCTATCATTGGTTAATTGACACCCTGTCAATCACATTGATTAACTTACGTGAATAATCAACTTGGTTTAAAGACACCTAGTCTTTACCTGACACAGTCAAGTCCATTTCAATCTCAGTGATTAAAATTTTTATTAATCATTTCACAGGTATATTTAATTAAGATTTTAGGTTAATTAAAACGTTTGCAAGACACCTAGTCCCCAAGATTGACTCAGCCAATCTTGCCTCAATTTTGCTAGTTAGTACTGCCTAACTAAACACCTATATTATATTCTTTTATTAAATGTAGATACCAAGTTTCCAGGAATCTCTATCTTAAGAATTTCAGTCAAACCTATATATATGAAATAAATAACAAAAAAGGAACATCTTTATATCTTGGGGTATTTATTTGGCTAAATACTAAAAATTGACTGTTGTATGGTCACAAACACCTTATCTAAACATAAAAGGGGATTTATAACAACTCACCAGGATTCATTTTTGGGGCAGGATTCTGAACTTTGAGCAATCTGGCATCAAGAAACTGAAATTCTTGGTAAGGTTTCAGGTATGGACAGATTATGACTGGCTGATAATAAAAAATAGACACAGAAACTTCTTGTCTATAAAACTTATTACCAAAATCAGGAAGGCCAGCCAAATACATATTAGTCTCAAAACTGCAAGGCAATGTCTTCTGACTTCCATTGAAACATTTTATTTTTGATTTGGTCAAAATCCCTATTTAGAAAGAAGCTGCTTCTGTATTGGTGTAGAATTTAGGTGGTGTGTAATTGGCCTCAATTACTTCAGACTTTGGTAAAAAAGCATTTGCTTTGCTGACACCTAATCAAATAGTTCTTCAATTTGATCTCAAAAAATTCAGGTGGCCAGGTGCCTGGGCCTCTGGGCTACAGAATGTAGGGTCTCAGTTTTGATTCTTTATTTTTACTTTGCTTTAAAATGAGGAGCAAGATGACATTTTTGATACTTAGTTTGAGCAGATGCATCACTTCTAGGGGAGATCACAACAACAATTATTTTTCCTTGGCAAGCATAATACTGGCTGGTGTGGCAAAGAATTCACTTACTAGTTTATCAAATTGTCACTTGGAGGCACTTGTTCCTTGTAACTTTAGACTGTATCAATTACTCCCTCTTCTTTTGGCTGAAAAGTTCCCATGATCCAACTAGTATCAATTTTCCAACAAAATTTGAAATCATCAAGATGCACCAAGCCCAAGTATGATACTGATAATTATCCAATGTGATTTATTTTAAGATAAGAAGCCTGATTCAAAATCAAGGATCCATAAGATGTCCTAATCCAAAATAAGAAGTATAGCAGGTTGCTAAAATGATAAAGTCATCTAAAAATCTTCTTTGTTGCTGTAAATTATAGAAAAATATTTTTGGCTGTAAAGGTTGACACCATGCCTTTTCCAGGCATTGATAAACATCTTGTAAAGCAATACAAGGGTCACTGTCCTTTTTGAACTTTTCATGAGCACCCAACAATGAGTCTGTTCTACTGTGTGATCTAACTATCCAGAATGAATATTGGTGCAAGCTTTATTAAAAGATCCACTAACTTTTTGTTCCAATTATCCTGAGAAGAACCCAAAAGTACTTTCATTAGGTTTGGAATCATATAACTCTCCACACTCCTCTCATGGTAACCAACTTGCAAAATTGAAATGTCTTCAATTTTTCTACCAGATCAATCATGGTACCATATGTTGAAGTCATGACAATATCAAGTTCACTGACAACATATTCCTAAAAAATTGTAATCACACCCATATCAACAAGCAGAACCTTGATGTAATTTGGATGGAACATTAATCTCACAATAAAAAAGTAGAGCTCTGTTGTTAATCTTAATATCCATGCTCTTTTAAATTTTCCATTGGAGGAGTTACATTTCAAGTGTGAAATCCTTCAATACCATTTTGCAACTTAAAATGGGTTTCAGAATATAAAAAATTAAGGTCACAATTAATTTTTCGGTGATACAATTTATCCTCAACCCACCTATAAAAGTGACCAGTGATCTTTCTGTCCTTTTAATGCTTTGTGGTAAACATTTTCCATATAAGAAAGATTTTATTCATCAAATAAAAGTAAGTTCTTTTCAAAAATTTCTTTATGATTTTTATTGCTCTTAGGCACCATTTCTGCAGTTGTATATAGAGAATATTTCTATTAATTAACATTCCCAGGGCCTTAAGGTAAATTTCTTATTCATTCCTGAAGACTAATCTTCAGCTTAACACAAGACCAATCTTACTGTTAGGATTCCCCATTATTTTCTTGGTAGCACCTTAGAGCACAAAACAATGGTGCTCACTACAGATAATGTAAGCCCCTTGATTACCCCCTTCACAACTACCTTCTCTGGTCCTTCATCTCTGCTAATTCAGGACCTTTATGTGCCTGAAATTTCCAGCCCTTTAATGAAAGAAGACATTGCCAATCCCTATCACTCCTACTGTTCTGAACTTGGCTAATGGCCCCCATTTTGTTGCTTATCCTATGGGTACCCCTGGTTTGGATCAAATCATTTCAGTGGTCCTTGGGCTAGCCTGTGAAGGAGCCATCTCTAATCTAAAAGTATATTTTGAATCTACCAAAAATTATGAGATGATAAACTCACCTTGTATCCCACATTTCCTCCTCAAAGTAGCTGAATCTGCTAACTGCCTAATATCTACCTTCATTTAACCCGCCTTGGTCTATCACTAGATGATACTGGGGCTCCACATCCACAAGATTTCATCTTGTTGTGCTTCTTTGTTAATCACTGGAAGCAATTATCTTCCTAATAACATTGGTTATATTATTTGTTCTCCTGTGTATCAGATAACCAAAGAGATTTTATTACCTCTCAGACTCAATTATCAAAGTTCATTGATTACATTTGCTCCTCTGTTCCTGAGTATGTCAGTGAATGTCTACAAGAGTTCCATAAACTTCAAAAGCCTTGGCAGCCCCAGGCTGACTTCTTGATCAATACCCACCAAGCTGATTTCAAACAGTTGGCTAAGCAGCTCAATGAATTTGTGCCCATACTTCAGGGAAACTACAATATTTAGCTGAGATTGCCTCAAAAATTATTCAAGCATGTGGGATGATTTGATACAGAAAAAGGCTTCTGAAATTACTATCATCTAAGGATTGAAAGCTTTTTTAGACAAACTATGCAACCTACTGATGGAATTTGCCCTGCATAAGATCTGGTGAGACAAGAACAAGAATTGTGGGTGCTATCCACAAATTATGCGCCATATAAAGCCAAGCTCCTCCAGAAGTTACGCCTCAACCTGAACTTCAGGATTCCATACTTACCACTAAGGTGACCACACTCTAACAAGAAATCAGGGAGTTATGAGAAGTCTTCACATAGTACACCAGTTTTTCAGGACCTTCTGAGGATAATAGTTGCTGCCCAGGAATGCCTGGAAAGCCTTGTATTCATTGCACTTGGGAATCAATTGCTCTGGCTAATAGAGTTGATCATTTGAAGAAGGATCATGATGCCTCAGAAAAAAACTTCAAGGAGATGGCCAAGCTGAGTGACTCTATCAATGAGCAACTCTCCTCTTGTTTGTCTATTGGCTCCTCTTTGACCTCCTGGCTAGCTGAGCTATCAACTGTAGTAACTAACCAAGGACGTCAATTGGATACTATCGAGCAACAGACAGGCTGTGCTACTAAGACTGCAACTTGTAACACCAACACTCTATTGACTTTAGAAGAAAGTGCTTGGCAGTTGTCAGCCATAAAACCTCCCACAGAATCATAAGCTGATTTCTTCTCTTTTATCAATTTGGTTGACAGCAATAATGGTGGATCAACTCCCAAGACTCATTTCAAACCTATCTTTAAACAAGTTTTTATCCAAAAACCTCCGTGATTACCGCCTTCCTTATCATATACAAAACTGATAAATGTAAAGCTTCTTATGGGATCAAGAGAGAGCATATATAGACCTGCCTCCACCCTACCTGTTAAGAAATGGTGGTACCCAAACTTCCCTCCATTACCACTTGGGAAAAAATGAAGCACCTGCTGATTGATGAGTTTTTCTGATACCTCAGTTTGAAATTAAAGAGGAACATGTTTATGCACATTGCATTCAAACCTAAGGAGACTATGGATGAGTTTGCTGATAGGTTTTATGTGGAAGGTCAACAATTAATATCAAGCAAACAGTGACTGCCCACAAATCCTATACTGCTTGTTTTCAAGCCCTCAAGGTCAACCATCTCTTATGTATGCACTTCAAAGCTCATACTACAATGCTTAAGTCTATGAAGAGTATAAAAACTCTCCTCCAGGCTATAAATCTCACCCACTATGGCTCTGTAGTCTGTGAGATTCAAGCTGCTGCTGCTTCTAGCACAAATTCCCCCACTCCTTGTATCTTAGCTACAAATGCCCAGAATTATTCTAAGCAACAGAAATGTGGGGCTCCTAATTCCTAGAAGGACACTAAGGTGTGCCCTGGGTCAAAGCAGGGGCTGGATGGGTTGAGATTGCTATCCTTAGAGGTACTTGTTCTATAGAAAGGACAAAGTTGATTATATTAACACTTCAAATGGGACTCACCATGTCTCCAATAATAATTGGCAATTGATAACTAGGGGGAATGTTGCAACCAAGTTTCCCTCCTTGCCTGCCAATGTACCTTACAATGCATAAGGGGCGCTTGATGAGCCACCCCATGATGTGTCTAACAGCATGGATAAATTGATGGTGATGTCAAATTCTGGGCACTATATCCTAATTAGGAGTGTTTTCAATTTGACATGCCAATCCCTGTGCAAGTTGTTCCATAGTTCCAAACCTTATATGGAACCTGCCATTATTTCACCCCCTGGTGGCCTTGTGAATTCCCCTATATAGTATATTAGCCACAATAACAACCAATAAACAGTACATTATTCTTATTATTCTTTTCTTGATATTGGAATGTTGTCTTCCCTAATAAAATACTGGGCCATCATTGTTTCAGTTGTAACAGAAAGCATATTTCACTGCAATTCAGTGGCTACCAAAGCAGCTTCATCATTTAGTGGGCTGCTTACATCATAATATTCAGTACAGAAATATCCCATATCTTAAGTTTATTTGCACCGCTTTACTTAATCCTTAACCAGGAGTTTTCTATAAGTGAACAGACTAAATGTCTGCCTCTTTGGATCCTCTTGACCATCTGAAAAATCATTATAAATAGGGAAGTTCTCTGTCACAAAAAGAGATAATAGGAGTCAAGATAGTCCTTTGTCAATAAAAGGAAGATCCCCTTAGAAATCATCTGATTTGCCACTGTTTTGGAGTCTTTTTGACCAGCTACTCCTTCTGATAAGACTGTTAGCTCTCTAGAAGACCTCTGGTTACTTCAAACCAAGCAGACATGTAGCCATCAAGACGCAGATCAAGCACCCAATCAAACACCCAATTGCAACCAAAAGTCTTCCAAAAGACCCTGCCAACTTTCCAGCTAGCCTCCTTATTATGGTGTCCTTTTTCCAGAAATTCTGCCTCCAGAGTGGCTTTCTTCAAAAGCTTAAGCTATTGGTGTCCATTTTCTTCTATAATAGAATAAGCTTACATACTTACTTTCTCAAAAGCTTAAAGTATTTATTCACTGTTTTCTTACTTATACCTTAAGCTTTTGGCTTCTAATCAAACAACTTTCATCAGTAAACATGCCACAAATCAACCAATGATTGCATTTTGCAAAACTAGACCATTTCTAAAGTTCCATCACAATCTAACTAGGAAATCAATTTCCATCACTCAAACCGCTCAAAGTGTAAACTATTTGTGCACTAAAGAGTTAACCGGTTCAAGTTCCAGCACCTGTCTTCCCTGCATTAAAGCTTACCCAATTGAAATAGTGGAATACTGTTTAAATTTTTTCTTGATCATCTTCAACGTTTTTCCCAGATCTTTACTCTCATAGTGAAATCCAGGGAAACATCCCACCAAACTGGCTTTGTATCCTGATTTCATAGAAAAAACTACATCTACCATATTAAATCATTAAGGAAACCTCTTATCTGCAACTTTATCAACATTCCTCCTTTATTTTATTGCTGCAACAAATGTAAATCAAATTATCCCACCTTCTGCTACCTCAGCAAACTAATTAAGAGAATTTTTAGAAAATTTTATCTAACTGCTTTGCTCTGTTCCCAACTTCTTCTCTCTGTATGGAATTCCACATAACTATTAAGTCACTTCTGAAGCCTTTTCAGATGTCTTCCATCTGAGCTTCTCTATTATAGTAGTCTCCATGAGTCAACACCTCAGAATCAGGCAATAAGTCTCTGCAAGTGAATTGTTGTGAATGCCGCTATTCACACTGTTTTTATTTTTCCTTAAATGGGGTATTTCAAGGACAAATATATTGCTTTTGCCTTTGCCCCTCAAAATGAATCTGGCTCTAAATTGGGAAATTCAATTGTTCAGTTTCCTGATCCTGCACAACTCACTTGCACCACTCATGCTTGTGGCAAGTGATCCTACCAACCTAGTACTGTTTTGTGGTATTGCCAACCACTATATATTTGATTTCATATTCACCAATAAAAATTAAGTTCTATTCACATTTTTATCTTTGTGTCTTCTGTACTTCCGTGCCTCTCTCTAGCCACAACTAGGAGAGATTATTCAATCAGGGCCACAAGGTAATTGCATTGTCTTCCCTGCAATCTAACCAAGACTTAGTATGAATCCAATCCTAAGGCTAGGATTCCCCGGTGTGTGTGCTGCGCCTCAGAAAACAACAAAATGGTGCTCACTACAGGGTCTGTAAGCCCCTTGATTATCCCTTTTGAAACTACGCTTTTAGGTCCATTGCCTCCTTCTATACAAGAGCCAACTTCACCTGAAATTACCAGCCCTCCTATTGAAAAAGACATCACAGACCCACCTATTGTCCCCACTGTATAGAACCTGGGAATTAGTCCTCATCTTGTGGCCTACCACATAGGTACCCCTGACTTAGAACAAATCATGGCAGTAGCCCTTGGGATAGCCTGTAAAAGGGCCATCTCTTGCCTTCAATTACAGTTCATTCAAGCAGAATACTACAAGTTGATTGTGGCTCCACAATTTCCACAACATCTTGCAGCAGCTAGTTACTCTGAACATCTACTGTCTTTCTTTGTGCAGCCTGCCTTATCCCATCACCAAATGGTGTTGGGGCTTCACGTCCAAGAGATCTCGTCTCTAAAAGCCGCCATCACTTATAGTTGGGATCAGTTTGCTTCTTACCAGCAGTGGATTCACTCCCTGTTTTCTTTGTCATCTGATAACCAACACAACTCCATTACCTCCTAGGCTTGTTTGGTTACTTCCATAGAAAAAAATTCACCTGTTTATCTCCAAGTATGTCAGGGAGTGTCTGCATGAGTTTTACCAGCTAGAACAGCCCTGGTAAACCCAAGTAGATTCCACCCTGAATGCCTACCTCTCTGATTTTGACTGGCTGGTGCAACAGCCCAATGTGTTCAGTATTTATTCCTTTGACCAATTGCAACAGGTAGCAGATCTTGCTGCTAGCAGCCTCTGCAAACTCAATGAAGAGTTTGATCAAGAAAGGACCACTACAGCCACCACCATTGCCAAGCTTCAAACTCAAGTGAATGAGTTTTCTACGCCCAAGCCAGATGTTTCTCTTTCTCTCCCATCAGTTGATCTGATGGATAGGGAAAAGAAACTATGGGACGCCATTCATGAGCTTTGAGTGTCTTCTCTCAGTCAGGGACACCCAGAAGAACTTCCACAGACAGACTCTCAGGTACTGGCCTTGACAACTCAGGTAGCTGAGCTCTAACAAGAAGTTGCTGCTTTATGTGAGATTATGGCAACTGCTGGTAGCCCAATTGAGGTTGTTAACAGAGATGGTTGCTGTCCTGGACTGCCAGGAAACCCTCAAATTTGATGTGCTATAGAGTTGATTGCTCTAGCCAATGAAACGGACCATCTGAAGAGAGACCACTCCAGTCTTGACAAAGACCTTCAAGAAATGAGTGACTTAATTGACTCAGTAAACAAAAGGTTTGCCCCTTGCCTCTCAGTGGGACCTTCCCTGATCTCCTGGTTGGCTGAGCTTTCTACTGTGGTAACCACACATGGTCAGCGCTTAGATGTTACTGAAAAACATACTTGCTTGGCCAACAATGTGGATGCCTGCACTTCTGAGACCTTGACTACTCTTGAAGAGAGTGTTTGTCAGCTGTGGGCCAGAAAGCTCCCCTCCAAATATGAAGCAGAATTCTCCCCGCACATAAATGTACTCAATAGCAACAATAGTGGCCCAACTCCCAAAGCACACTTCAAACCTACCTTTAAGTAAGTCTTTGACCCCAAAACTTCTACCACTGCAGCATTTCTAACTATCTACAAAACTTTCATGAGGAGAGCCTCTGACAAAGTCAAGAAGGAACACATTCTAACCTGCCTGCACCCAACCTTTCAGGAGGTAGTAGTACCCAAGCTGCTCACAATTGAGACTTGGGAAGAGATGAAACAGCTTTTGATTGATGAGTTTGGTGGTTACCTTAGCTTGGAAATGAAGAAAGACGCTTTCATGCACATTGCCTTCAAACCCAAAGTGACTCTTGTCAAATTCACAGATAGGTTCTATATGGAAGGACAGCAATTGATAACCAGCTTACAGCTGATAGCACATGAAGCTTACATGGCTTGTTCTCAAGCCCTCAAATTTAATCAACTTCTATGCCTCCATTTCAAAGCTCACAATGTCATGCTTTCCTCTATGAAGAGCATAAAGACGCTGTTGCAAGATATGCACCTTACCCATTCTGGAGCTGTCATGCATGATAATTGAGCTTCCTCTGATTCTGGTTCTTCTTCCTGTGGCCCTCACATCCTCACTATGGATTCCCAGAATCCTCCTAGATGTCAAGGTTGACATAAATGTAGTCAGATAGGTCACCACTATTAATTCTGTACTAATCCTTGGGTTGAAGGTGCTAATCCCAAGGAGCAGGCGGGAAAATGACAGTCAACTTAGAGGTGGAGACAATCTTGGTTGACAATCATTCCCAGTCTCCTCCAATTCCCCTGTACATTACAAACTCCAAGCCTGCTGACACTGAGGCTCTCCCCATTCTACTGCTGCTCCACAATATCTCTGATGACTCTGATATGAATGATTCAGACATTGAAAATTCTGGCGCTTATGGGTATCCAGTTCTTGCTGTCCCCAAAACCATTGTGGTCCCTTAGAAGTCATGCTCTGGAAAAACTACAACAACTGCCAAGCCTTTGTCTGAAGCCAAAGAGGTTGTCTCTTGTCCATACATCACTCAAGCTAAGAGGTATCCTGTGCTTGTAGAGTCATCCAAAGAGGCTGCTGAAGTTGTTGACGCTGTATTCACAAATTTTTCAGTCTTGCTTCCTCTCCAGACTATCTACAAGGTGTTTTCAGGCTTGAGATGCATGATCAAAAAGCAGGACAAAGAGCTAGCAGAAGCCCAGGACATCCTGGTTGTCTTCTCACCATTTGGTTGTACTACAACCCAGGTAGAGATATTCATCCAAAAAGGTGAAGATCAAGGCCATCTTGAACACAGGGTCTATTGTTAATGTCCTCTCCTTGAAGCTTTTCAAGAAGCTCAAACTTGCCTGACCTTAACTATCACCAGTTATATGGTACATCTGGGCTATCCATGACTCACACTATAGGGGCCTATTCTGCTCTCCCTATGCAGTTTGGCAAGCCACTAGCTTCACCTGCTGTGGTCCTGGAGAATGAAAGTTAAAATCTTCTAGTTGGTACTCAGTTCCTTAGGGAATACAATGAGATCATCAACTTGAAGGATGGCTACCTCTCTATCTTAGGGTATGACGTCTCTCTGATCTTTGAGGAACCTGGTAAAGTTCCCAGAAAGCGCCTCAAGACGTGTACCTTAGAATACCCCACTGGTGTTGTCATTCTGAAATACTGTACCCACTTGTCCAACATGAAGTGTCCTCCTATGGCCTGCCCTGCGTCTGAAGGGATTCCGCTCCTGGCCACTTCCCTGTAACCATTCCCCCTGGATCTCAAGCTATCCTAGACTCCCAAATATCATATGAGCTACCTGAGCGCATGTTCCTAGAGTTATACTCTCCTCCCTTACTAGGCTGCAACAAACCCTACCTCTTCCCAGGAATCTTGGATGTTTCTCATAAAGATCATGTCCAGTTGTTGGTAGCCAACCTAACTGCTCTCCCTATACACATGTCTAGAGGCCAGGTTATTGGCTATGGCAAGCTGCTGAATGCTCCTGAAGTTCTGTTGATACACCTCTTTGGTAATTTCCAGGATTTTAACCTACCTGAGGACAAACCCCAGGTCCTATCTCTGTTTACTGCACAAGATTTCCCACAACTATTCCTGGTTTAGCAGAAAGAGGTGCTTAACCTAATAGACCAGCTTTCAAATATCTTTTATAAAGATAGTACTGATTATGGTCTAGCCAAAGGAGTTATTCATCAAATCAATACTGGCAATGCTCCCCCCTTTTGAGCCAAACCTTACTACCATAGTCAAGTAGAAGATGCTCAGATGTCTAAAGAGCTCAGATGTCTAAAGAGCTCAAACAATTATTAGACGCTGTTTTACTTGCTCCTTCTTGAAGTCCCTGGGTCTACTCTTTACTCATTTTAAAAAGAAAGACAGAGGTTACCGCATTGTGATGGATTACCACAGGTTGAATTTCTTAACCAAAAAGGACTCTTACCTCTTGCTGTGTATTGCTGATGTGCTCTGCCGCCTTGGAGGCTCTAAGTTCTTCTCAGCTATGGACTAGGCATATGGTTACTGGCAAGTTGACCTCTCCCCAGAGGATAGGCAAAAAGCTGCACTTATCACCTCAAAAGGACTATTTGGGCCTACATGTATGCCTTAAGGGCTTTTTAACGCTCCTGCTAACTTTCAACAAGCCATGGTCTCCATCCTTTGCAATCTGAAACTATCTTGTGTATTAGTGTATTTAGATGATATAACTGTCTTCAGCGCTACCTTTACTGATCACCTGGCTCACCTCAATGAAGTATTCCTAAAAAATCAAGAGGCTGGCCTCAAACTGAAGCTTTCAAAGTGTCTTCTTCAAGAACGCCTTGAATTCTTGGGCCATGAAGTGACCCAGACTGGGATTTGTCCAATGACCAAGAAAGTTGAGGCCATTGACAAAATGCTTTCACCCACCAACCTGCAAGAGGTACAAGTTTTTCTGGGCATGATTGGTTATTATAGACAGTTCATCCCTGATTTTGAAGACACTAGTGAACCTTTGGTCCAGCTGTTATGTAATTTCCCTTTCAAATGGACCGCTAGTCAGCAACAGGTCTTTGAGACCATTAAACAAAAACTCAAAGAGGATCCCATCTTGGTGTATCCTGACTACAATAAAGAATTCATCCTATATACTGATGCTAGTGACCTGGCTATTGGGGCTACTTGGCTCAACTAGATGACAAAAGAGTGGATCACCCTGTATTTTATACCTCTTGTGTCCTGAATAAGCATGAGAAGAACTACAGTGTGACCAAGAAGGAGTGCCTTGTTGTTCTGCATGCAATCAAACAATTCCAAAATTACGTGTATGGCATCCATTTCACTGTGGTCACTGACCACGCCTTGCTTAAGTGGCTGCAGCAGCTCAAAGAACCAGAAGGACAACTCACTAGATGGGCCCTTTTTCTGCAGGGCTATGACTTCACAGTGCTACATTGTCCTGGGATTCAACATCAAAACGCTGATGGGTTGTCCAGAATGTCTATCCTTGCTCTACACCCTGCTGAAGCTGATTGACCATTTGAACTGATTGGGTATCCCTCTTCTTGGGAGAACAAGACAGAAAAAATTCAAAATGCCCTGGCTAAGCTATCTGAGAATACTCTCTTTTGCAACAACCAGCTCTTCAAAAAGGTACTTGACCAATACCTGCCTTATGTACAGCCCAGCCTTTGCCTTTTGCTGGTGCTCCAAGCTCATAAGAAGACTGGTCATGGAGGCATTGCCAGGACCCATGATTGACTCCAGAAGAATTATTTCTGGGAGAACCTCCTTCTGTTGATTCCTATTGTCATTGCTAGTTATCATGGCTGCCAGCTTCAACAACCTCGGGCTGCCTCTCACAAGTTCATGCTAGTCCCTCCACAACATGCCTTCCACACTGTCAGCATAGACACTGTAGGGCCTCTAACCTGCTCCTGCTCAGGTTGCCGCTTCATCCTAATTTCTGTTGATCATTTCAGCAAGTGGGTGGAAGCTCACCCTACAAAAGACATCACTGCCAAGACAACTGCCGCCTTCCTGCTGCAAGATATATTCTTTTGCCAGGGTTGTCCTCAAGTGTTGTTGTCTGACAATGGGACTAACTTCAATGCCAAGTTGGTAACCTCTGTTGTTGAAGCCTTGGGGTCTCACCAGTCTTTCTCTGCCCCCTATAATCCTTCCCCTAATGGGGCGGTTGAGCGCGCAAATTCAACTCTGGTTTCTATCATGAGGAAACTCACCTATTCTGACGCTGCCAACCGGGATATATACTTAACAGCTGCTCTCTTTGCCTATTGCCTTAGCAAACATTGTGTCACCAGGTGTTTTCCCTTTGCTATGCTGTATGGACGTGAGGCCACCACTCTATTGCTCCTGGGCGCCCATTAATCTCCTCTGATAAGGCTATGAACCCTGATGAGCACATCAAGGATCTAGTCAACTGCATCATTGATATACAGGCTACTGCCTACACTTCTGTATATAAGACCAAGATGCTTGAGCTCTTCCTGATAATGCTAGCTGCTCTTCTTTGCCTGAGTTCAACATTTGGGACCACATTTTCTATTATCAGCATAGAGTAGGAGGACACACTCACAAGCTAGATATGTTATGGGTTGGACCTTTAGAAGTGACTTTCAAGCAAGGGTCAGAATACACTATGAAAATACCTCTCCAGTGGTTGCCTGTTTTCCCAAGTGCATGCCAAGTTCCTCCATAAGCACTACCCCCTAAGGCCAATCTAGAGGGGGGCAATGTTGTGAATGCCTCCATTCACCATGTTTTGATTTTGCCTTTGATGGGTTATTTTGAGGACAAATCTCTCTCTTTTTCTTTTGCCCCTCAAAATGAGTCTGGCTCCAAATTGGGAAATTCAATTGTTCAGTTTCCTGATTCTGCTTAACTCACTTGCCCCACTCATGCTTGTGGCAAGTGATCCTACTGTACACGTACTGTTTTGTAGTAAAGCTACACAGTATATATTCTATTTCTTATTCACCAATAAAAATTAAGTTCTATTCACATTTTTGTCTTTGTGTCTTCACGTACTTTGGCGCCTCTCCAGCCACATCTATCAGATATTATTTAATAAGGGCCACAAGGTAATTGCATAGCCTTCACTGCAATATAACTGAGACTTAGTACAAATCCAATCCTAAGGTTAGGATTCCCCATTTTGTGTCTGTGCTGTGCCTCAGAACATGACATGAATCAGCTTAGACTGGACCCCCATCAGTGACATACACCTTGGGCCATCAGCAACAGATACTTCTCATTTTTTGCCACTGTTTTTACTCACTCAAGTGTTTAGTTTAAGCTTTCAGATACAAAGTAACTAACTTCACTTCCTAGACACCTCCAAATCACCAAGTTCTGCAGCTGTTTCTCTAGAAAGCCACCTCAATGATGGTTCTGGGCATAACTATGCTTTCCTGGAAACTTCAAAACCTCTTTAAAACTACCAGGAAGACATAGAAAGAGAAACCTTACCCCCAGATTAGGTAAAGTTATACAACTACATGCCCCTTGCATTTGGTACTAGGATCTCAGAGCTCTATCAGCACATCCCTCTCCAGATAGCCACAACTTCTCTACTATTCCATAGCAACATACAGGGACCACCCTGTCTCATTCCCATACCCAGACTACTGCTCCCCATTCAAAAATGCTAGAATATCAACAAACCAATAAATATTTAACTGCCTTAGTGTCAGGATTCTCCTTTCTTTTATCTGCTAGTATGTTATCAAAGCTATTAATTTACACCTTTGGTTTCAACAAAACAACAAATGTTTTTTCTTATTCATTCCCCATCACTTTCCTTCTCACACAGCTTCATTTTTAATCTATATTAAGGTTAAATTCATCTTCAAAGCTTACCTTTGCTCTCAAACAATTCTTGAACCCATTAACTAACGCTTGAGTTAGTTTAACTTAAGTCCAAAAATACTACCTTCTATTTTTGCTCTTGCTTATGCAAGCAACTTTGGAACCAGTTTTTCCCGCTCTCTGGTCTTCTGCCGTACTTTTGGTTCACTTCTGATGCAACTGCTGACTGTCTTATCCCCCCTTTACTAATTAACTTAACTTCATAAGTTTAATCTTCCCCAATAACCATGTGCTCTGGCTCTCTATTCAATTTAAGCCACCTAACCAATTCTGGTTAATTTTTCATCCCTTTAAGTTACATCAAATACAAGCTAGAATAAAGGTCTAAGTTTTATCTAAACTCAACTTAAGTTGAAATTGTTTGACTTGCACCCCAAAAAGGTACTTGTTAGGTTTTGTGGCTTGTGTTTTCTCTTTAAATTTAACTCTTGCATATTCCCATATTAGTTTCATGATTCCATTTGATTATATCTTTCATCAGTTAGGCAAGTTATATAGTGGCACACACACTTTAATTGTTGATAGCTTCAACCCACCAGCTAGTGCTGATATTACCCAGACTTAGAAATTGATTTTCAACTCAATCTTTAGTCATTAAGATTGGTCTCTATTTCATTTTCTTAGGCTTAATAAAATTCCTTAGTCCTTACTTCACTTACTACAAACTTTTAGGAGCTTTAGTGCAGTTATTGTTGCAAACCTTACCTACCTTTTTTATACTTTTCAAGCATAAATATTCTTGGGTTAAAGGCCTTAGTATACAATAGTCTACCCCAAGCCTTCAGACCTTACGCTTAGGACATCATTTTCTTCTTGGCCAACATCAGCTTGCCTTCAAAACTTCTTGACACATGGATCATCACATTGGTGTGCCAATGGGCCATTACAGACAGTTTTTTGCCAACAGGCTTGATTTAAAAGGTTAAATTGGGAAGAATAAAGGAGATGTGTCTTGTCTGAGTCAATTTTCAAATACAAAGGAAACTAAATCCAATTCTGATTGGCTGTTACTTTGTACTTGTAGTTTCTTAAACTCACTTGATTGTAGCACCACACAAAGAATTGATTTATAAAAGATATACATATTAAATCAGCCAAATTAAAATTGTGTCATTATTGGAATCAATAAACAATATAATTAACTGTAAAATTTATGTTATCAAATTAAAAATATTAAAGTCTAAAGCAATTTATATTTTATAATTAAATAAAAAATGTTTGGAGGAACAAGGTTTATTTGTCAAAATACAGGAGTGAAAGGGACAAACTTGTTAGTGGGCTGACTAGACTGGGTAGTGGGGGCAGTATTGGCTTGGGATGAGGATTTTGGGCTTCAGTGGGCTGGGAATATGGGCTGGGACAAGGGCAGTGGGAGGTACCAGGTGTGTATAGTTGCCTTGACTGTTTAGAGAATTTATGATGTATAATATCATACTAACACTTGGGGATAACAGTGATTGAGTGGTACATCAGGGACTCACAAGGGGTAGCCACATATTATTGGATAATTTTCTACTGCTATGGGTATTGAGGGCCAGTTTAGTGAATATTTAAGCAATATTCTGGCTTGTAAAAATCCTGTGTGGTTGTGGGCAGCAATAAGCACCTGATTGAACGTCTTAGGGTTGCACTCTTGGATTTTATTTGTGATATTATAGAGCATAAAATCCCCTAAGTGTATATTGGCATGGTCATCAGGAAATATAGACATGTTGTGGCCTCCTTCTTAAATCTTCTCCAATGCCTCTTCATTGCATTACATTTGATAGATCAGGAATATGCTGTATTTGGAATTAGCTGAGATCTATTATTCAAGAAAATCCAAGAGAAATCTTCTATATGTGTACCCATTGGTGTTACTGGAAAAGGGTTGATAAAATTATGTATTTTTGGGAAAGCTGCCATAAATGCACCAATGAAAGTACCCTGCTTTTTTTCTTTTTACCAGCTGGAGCTTTCTTTTTTCCACATGATCCCATAATCTTGGACATACAATGCCAATTTATAATAGGATATGAATATGGAATCATCCATAATACTGGACAGGCATCAGGTAATTGTGGCACCAATTTCTGGATTGTGAGGGAAATCACTGTTACTAAATCATTTGCCACCTTCACAATTGGTCAGAACCAGAGCACTAACAACAAGCCCATGCATGCAAAACTGTGCAGTGCATGAGGAAAAAAAGATGCTATGAAACTCAAGTAGGCTTCTGACCTCAGTCATTTGGAGGTATGGGTCCCATTAAGGAAGGTTAATCATGATAGGGTAGACATCATTGAGCTGGGAATCTGGCTGCTTCTTTAGCTTCTTGATAAGGTTTGCATTATCTCTATTTAAGAGGGCCCAAAATTCTTGTCTGACTACCACCTTAGTGAATTATAGGTGGGTGTAAATTTCTGCAAAGGCCATGTCACTTTGGTTGAGGCTCAATATCTTTTCAGAAAATCCATTTGTTACTAACTGTTGATTAGGGGCACACTTGTTAAGCTGGCACCTGGACTAGGCAGGGCTCAATATGATTGACCTAAATTGCCATGTAATGTTTGGCTTGAGTTGGAGGGGACCAAGATGCCCAGGCTTCTATATGTGGTACAGGCTTGGGCTGGGCCTGGTCTTGGGGCTCCTCAAATTGGCTATCAAAAAGCTCATTAAGTGCTGCGCCTGAAGAAACATAAAGCTCAACCTCCTTGCAACTTAAGTTGATTTGGGTATAGATAAAGCCATAGAAGTTTTACTCACTTGATCAGTAAACTTGGCTTGGAGTTGCTTCTGGTACTTTCCCTCAACAGAATCAAATTTAAAGTCACTAGTATAAGCCATTTTATAAAATAGTAATAGAATTTCTATCAAAACAGAAAAGCAAAGTATTTTCAGAGTATTAATTTTATTTAAGTGTGTGCTTCTATTACACAAATTATCTCAGACATAAAAGGCCAAATTTAGAAGCACATAAATTAAAAATAATGGTATAGTTTCTTGAATAGATATTGATGGATTTGCTCATGAAAGATTATATTTCAATTTCAAGTCACAAAAATAATGAAGATTTTTTAAAAGTAATTTTTGGTGGGATACACTATCTAGAAAGATGCCATCTAGAAAAAAATATCTAAAAAACACCATCTAGAAAATGGGCCCTAAAAGGCCATCTAGAAAGATGCCATCTAGAAAATGCCATCTAGAAACCCTATGTCAAATTTCTGGTTAAACTGCACCAAATAACTTAAAATAAATAAAATCACAAGAGGATTTCAAAAACAATAAGAAAACATATGGATAGACTCAAAGTAATCCAAAGATTTCAAATCTGCAATAATAATGTGAGATCAGCTAGTACCAACTATAGTGTGCAAAGCTCCAAAGTCAATACACCCTAAACTGTGATATTTCCATATTGAAATTTGTTCCTATGTTTGTATCTATATACTAAAAATAAAGTAGAAATTAAATATTTGGAAGTAAATTATTTAATAAAATAATAAATTGATCAGGCTTCAGCCCCAAGAGTTTTGAAAATGCCTTTGAGATGGATACAGCAGCCTTCTCTGGTGTAATAAGTCAAAACCTTCTTAGTAACACTTGAAAACTTGACCTGCTGATCTGAATGCTTGAATACAACATCTTTGCTTTTGATAGCCTGAGGGTAAAGCTGGTCCCCATGGAAATAAAGTAGTTTTTAAGCCTGTTAAGATAAACATATATTATTCAGTTTACAATGCATGAACTCAGTCACAAAACAAATTTCAACTTGATAGATCTAAATAGAAGATAATTTCACAGAGAATGAGCGCTATTTGGAAAAAATGTCCAGTCATACAACAAACTACTCAAACTGGGGGGAAATGCTTAAAAATTCAATAACAAGTGTATCAAACAATAGAACACATAAGCTTTAGTCACAGAACACATCCACTTTGTTTACTACGTTTTTGGTGAACGCATGAAAATCAGTCACAAAAGTAGAAGCTTGATCCAACAACAAGCCTCAATAGCAACTGAAACAGACAACGTAAATATCAAATATCAAAGGGCATGAATGAATCAATAATACTGTTACCAACTTGTCATAATTAAGAATTCAATCTAGAATACAAAAATCAAATAAATATTCTGAGTGTCTGTTTTAGGATTAGAACCAATAAAAAGATCAAATTTATCCAAACTCATTGTCAGGGCCCAGAATGGGCCAGACAAAACCCTATGTTACATAAGTTCAACGCCTGCAATTGAGCAATTGCGCGGCCAATTGATTGCGCCGTCAATTATGCAGATTTACCCAAAGAAAACTTTAATTCCAAGTGGGGAATCAAACCCTGGGCAAGTCCAAGCCTGGGGGAAATTGTAAACTGTCCTAAAGCCAAGAGAAAAAGATTTTAATTGGCCCACACCCTCTGAAACCCAGAATTGGGGACTTGGGTTGCCAAATGGACCAAAATCCCCCTACCAGCTTCCCCAGGTCAAAAATAATGAAAGGATCTATCTAACTGACAAATCAGGAGTCACCAATGGGGCCCAGCTTGAGAAAAACCCATTGACAACCAATAAGAAGTTGCCAGTAAGTCCAATTGCAGTTTCCCAGCAGGATATAGCTGGGAATACTGGCATCTCCTTTCTTTGTTGACATCTTCATCTAATAAACTTTGTTGTTTAATGCACACTGAGAATTTATACTTTTCAGGGGTTTATTACATTATTACAAATTTTATACTGCTGGTGCTTTCAAACAGAGAGTACCTCCAGTACCAATGCCAGAGCTGGGAAACAGAGCAACTTCTAGCTGCCTCCAACCAACCACTGCCAGCCTTTACCCTATCTCCTAGAGTGCTGGACCAAGAAATAATTCCTGCTTCAACACTGCGCCCCTCCTTTCCTGGTGTTCCTCTGCTCCAACAGCTTGCCCAGCCAAGCCTGACCATGAGCGCTGCCACAGGAGAACTTCCTCTCATTCCTTCTGCTTCATCATATGACTACAGTAAGCTTGGATTCGCCTATTTGACCATGCTGGGGCTCACTGAGCAAGTGATACCCCACATGGGAGTGTGGCGTCCTTGGGCTACTGCTGCCAATTATGTGATGTGGATGGCCCCCGTCATTTACTGGGCCTTCCAGGCTCAACCCTTCCCCTCAACCGGAGGTTCCCCCAGGAGTCATCCAGGCCATGACACTCATGATCAACAGTGCACATTTATGACCAAAAATAATTAATATAGAAATATAAAAATCTAATCAAAATAAATAGTAGTAACTACAGGCCTTTAGGCTACTATATATGGATAGATAAAAATTGAAATAAAAAATTATATAGATAAACTGTTCTAATTTTATTTATTTTTATACCAAAATGAAAGCTTCACAACAACAGAGTAACAATGGACCCATTGTGCACTGCGGTTGCAGTTGCCCCTGTGGGTCCAAGAACAGATTCAGTGCAACATAAGTGCATACTCAGGAAGAAGATAGGAGAGGAGATTTCAATAGTGACGCTGCACTGACACAGCCATTTCAAGGGCCACAAGATGCTAGGGTGCAGAACATCAACCCCCAGTTCCAGAAGCTGACCCAAAAAATCACCAAGGTTATCATCACCAAAATGGTAAATGACGTCATCACTGAGAGTGTGTCCTTGGTGTATGACCCTGTCTACTGCTGTGATAGTGTTTTGGCAACCCTTCTGGGGAAGGTCAAGCCAGTCCTGGACACCACGTATGAGCCTTACGTGAGTGATTCAAATGAGGGAGACAAGGACAAACTGCCCCAATATTACCAAGCCACAAAAGGGCAGAAGGTGCTCAAAAAGGTGTTGCATTCTACAGCCAAGTGCCTATGCCCTGTGTTGTAAACAATCCCAATGAGTCTTTTCCTGCCTCTAAAAAGACCAAGTACCATGTCATCCCTGATGCCACCCAAGAGACATTTATGATACTCATGGAGGAGACAACTGACTACAAGAAAGCTGCGGCTATTGTCAGAATTTTGGAGAAATCTGCACATAGGCTCCACACAACTTACCTAAAAACAGGTGTTGTCTACTATCAGAGAAATCCAAGTGTGAACCAGTTCTATTGATCAAGGAACACCTGTGAGCCATCTGACAGTGGATTGAGCGGAACTGCCATCTTGAACTGGAAAATATTCAGTTGATGGTTGAGTTTTTTTGGAATCCAGGCTTTGTTTTTCACTTGCTACAGAGCAGTGAAAAAACTAAACTTTTCATGAAAAGAAACTAGGTGTATCTCTGTACAATTGAAATAGCCAAGACAATGTTGTCTACTGCCAGAAGTACACCAAGACAGTTACTGCCCTCAAGGAGAAAGGAACAGTAAAGTTCTACTATATTGACAAGTCCTCATTTACGTTATCAATGCACAACAAGTATGGATATGTTCCCAAAGGTGAAAATAAAGGTATGTCCTGGTGTGTAGCAGTCCAGTCTGTTGCCTACTCAATGGTAGCCCTTCTTGGTCCCCTTGGCGTAGAGCTCTACCAGATGATTAAGGGTTCCCATAATAGTGGGACTTTTCTAGATTTCTTCAATTGGTTTGGGAGCACCTCAGAATGACCAGTTTGGGGTTCACCAATGTTATTATATTAGATAAAGCTGGTCTCCACAATGTGGCAAAAATTCTTAATGGGTTCCCAGTGATTGAGCCTGGTGTTGAAATTGGCTCCCAATAATTGGCCACATCCACTTTTCATCTTCTCTTCCTCCCCTCCTATTCCCCATTCCTCAACCCAATTGAGGAGGTCTTTGGGTGGCCCAAGTGAGTAATCAAAAAAGGGGCACCACCTGGGCCCAATGATTTTTTAATTTGTTGCAGGTTGGTGTCCTTATCCTCCCAGCTGAAACTGTGACCAAATTCTATGGCCACACAGATTTGTTTCTCCCTGTGTGCCTCTCCAAGCAACCAATCAATTAAAGGGTTTCCTATTCCAAATGATTTATTTCCATTTTATTTTTTATTTTTTATTTAGTTTAATTTATTTCTACTTTATTTCTGTGATTCTGTATGTATACTATCAGGTATAATAAAAATTAACAAAGCAAAGCCAATTGAATTAATCAATGAAGAATTGAATGAACAAATGACACACAAAAATGATTTTTTATATTACAATTTTATTTGGGTAAGTTTCTTTCAAATTTTTTGTATGATTCCAATTATATACTGTCAGTGTGTAATAAAAAATTAACAAATCAATAAGGATGAATGAATGAACATATGGAAATATTTATTTTATATGAATTTATTTGTTGAATATAGATGGTTTGAGTAGATAATTTTAAAGAATATATATATAGAAATAAAAATAGTATTTGGGTGTAGACTTTTATTAGGGGTGGGAGCAGAGGAATTCAAAGACAGTGTGTTGAAATAGACTAGTAAGTTCTATTGACAATGTGTATGTTGACATTGGACCTGTACTATATAAATTGCAGCAGCTTAAATAGGGGAGCATTGTGATAAATTAACCAAGAGGATTTTTTCTGGTGGAGCTGCCATCCTATATATGGCAGCAAGAATAAATGAATCCTGATTAACATGCTCTATTGAGCTGTATCTAGGGGAATTTTTTTGTCTAATCAATGGTGCACTTCATCCAGTTTTATTATCATATCAGACCAGCTGTGTGCTTCTGCTTTAATCCACATCAGTACAACAAGACCTAGGTAAACAATCAAGTGAAGTCTCTGCCCTGTGAACAGGGCTGAGAACTCACAAAATTTATTGGACAGAGTACTGATTTTATTTTTAAAGGATGTAGTGGCAAAGGTTTTCCCCATTTTTTGGTATTCCAGTCTTTTCGGAGCACCAAGAGGCCCTGAAGTCTCCAAAGACACCTACAACAGCAGGCATGACAGCGGCAGAACTATAGCTAAGCTTTGTTATTTTTTCTTTTAAATTTTTTAGGATATGGGATAGTGTGTGCTCAGTTGGGAAAAGGAAACAGACTTCTTCTTGTCCTCTTTCCATCTTGGGTAGGTTTTGGTATGGCATAGTTTGGATAAAATCCCAGACAATCATGACAAAGAGCTTGTGGAAGCCAATATCCAGAACGTACTGGTCAAGTTTCAGGTTGGGGCTGTGGCCAAAGCCAAGAACTGACATTTAGTGTAATATTGATTTGGTTGGAATGCTTTAAGTTGTTTTTGTTTCATAGGGTAATGTTTTTTTAAATTTTTAATCATCTCAGAGGCGGTGGCTGGCGTCAGGACCAGCTGATACCTTATGTTGAGGGAATAGTTGCTGTAAATTGTTTGCAATATATAGGGTTTTAGGTACTGGTAGACTACTCCTTTGGTTTCTTCTATAAATAAAAAAGTTAGTAAGATCTTTTTATTTATTTGATGTTTTTTTTACCTTCTTCTATATCTTTACCTGTTGCCCCCTTGACAGAGGCTGCTTTGCGGGATTTGTCACTAGTTGGTTGCTGGTCTTCTGTTGGTTTCTGTTTATTTTTATTTTTTAGTTGCTCAAACATCTTGGGATCCTTTGACCACACATCTGCAGTTGCAAACCCCTATGGCTTGAACTGTAGGTTGGCAGGAGCATATTTTTAAATTTAGGAGCCTTGTTGAAAGTTTGTTGGTAGTTTTGGGTATCTTCTTTTTCACAGCCTTCACAGTAATTCTGTCAAGTTTGTTGCCTTCCAACACCACCTCTTTTAGCATGCCCTTCACCTTTTGGTTGACCTGCTTGATTTTGGCCACCGCCACGTCTAATTCCTTGATCATCACCTCCAATTCTGACATGTTTTTTGTTCTTACCCCAACCCTTTTTATACCAATAAAATATCCCAATACACTATGTCTATTATATTTTAACTAATAGAGTTTGAATAAATATATCTTGATTTCATTATAATATTTTATTAGCTTCAAACACTAGTATTTATTTGATATTGATATTATGTATATTTATTGTATATTCAACCTAATCTTAATATCATGAACAACATACTTTGTCATGTGTATGTTTTTTCCAAGTATAACATCATTTGTTCTTGAGTCATAATACCAATTTTGACCCTAAGTACATACTTATTATAAGATAACCACATCCACAGGTTATATGTAGATCATATATTTTAGAGTACATAAATCAACCCAATATTAGTATCATGAACAACTTGTTTTGTTCATTTATATGTTCTTTCTAAGTATAATATAATTTATTCTTAAATCAGTATGCCAAGTTCAACCCAAAGTACATATTTATTAAAAGATAGCCACATTCACAGGTTATATGTAGATCATATATTTCATAGATATATGTTGTGATATAGATTATTTTTATTAATTCTATTGTTTTCTATTATAACTTTAATATATGTTGAAGCCCTAAGCTCAAGTGAATTTTAAAAACTAGAAGTGCTACAGACTAGCCAATTGGAATGAGCGTACATGTGGTGGCTTTTTGTTTGGCTCAGACCAGACACACCTCAGTTATTGCACCCAGTTTACCTTAATGAAATAAGCCTGTTGAAAATAAGAGACATCTTTGTGTGCAAATTGGCACGCCAACTTGTGGCCAACCTAGCACCAGAGATTCCAGTGGTATGGTGCTAGATTGACCACAAGTCGCATGCCAATTTGCAAACAAAGACATGTCTTTTTTCAACAGGCTTATTTCATTAAGTTAAACTGGGTGCAATAACTGAGGTGTGTCTGGTCTGAGCCAAACACAAAGCCACCACATGTAAGCCCATTCCAATTGGCAGGTCTGTAGCACTTGTAGTTTTTAAAATTCACTTGAGTATAGCGCTTTAAATATATTTAAGTTAAAATAGAAAACAATAGAAGTAATAATTATTAAAGTAGCCAAATTTTACTTGTGGTATGATAAAAATCAATCATCACTTTATTTAAATGTAAATTATATGTTATAACAATAAAAAATACATAAAAATTAAACCAATATAAATTAAAAAATAAAAATTATTGGGGGGCAAGTTTTATTGGGAAAATTGGATTGGGCGAGGCAAACTAGGTGGCGGACGGGTTGAGGGAGGAGGACTTGACTGGCTGGAAGGTGGGTTCCAAACAACAGGATTAGTTGGCTAGGGACTAGGGCAGCTGGATGGCCCAGAGGTGATTGATTGTCTTTTTTGGCTCAGAGGAATTCATGATGCATTACATCATACTCAGACTTGGGGAGAACAGCAATTGGTTAGTACTCTGGGGAATTGCAAGGAGGCAGCTGAGGATCCTTTGGTGATTGCTGCTGACAAGATCATTCAAGACCATCTTGGTAAACATTTCAGCAACCCTCTGACAGGGAAACAGCACAGTGTGGTTCTTGGTTGCACTAACCACCTGGCTGAAGATTGTGGGGTTGCGCCCATGGATGGTATCCCTAATGTTGAAGAACAACATATCACCAAGGTGGAGATTAGCATGTAATACCCAAGTATTGAGGGTAAAACTTTAGTAAAATAAGATGGCAGGTGTCAGTAATGCCTTTTTTATCTTTCCTGACAACAACAGGAAATTTTAATTGATCCAGGTTCTGGGAACTCTTCTCCAAATTTGGATTTTTCTCCGGTTCCTAGAAATGGTTTTTTAGAAGGAAGTATCTGCTCTATATTACCTGTTGAATACAGTAAATCCAGCCTGGATGTCATCATCCCTGTGGATATGAGGATCAAACCTGGGTTCTCTTGCTCAACGTGGGAACGCCTAAACAAAGTTAGTACATCAAATTTGAATTTACCTTTGACATCACTTGAGAATGCTTGATGCA
Source organism: Entomophthora muscae (assembly GCA_014839935.2). Classification (NCBI taxonomy): domain Eukaryota; kingdom Fungi; phylum Entomophthoromycota; class Entomophthoromycetes; order Entomophthorales; family Entomophthoraceae; genus Entomophthora; species Entomophthora muscae. The sequence continues at coordinate 274,919 of QTSX02002234.1, forward strand.
GCCAATCAGAGGTTGTGACAGGGTTAGGAGCATTCAAATTTGCTTCTGTTTCAAACCCTGATTATCTTGATATTAAAACAGGCTCTGTACTTGCCAAAAATCAAGTTAACAGTTGGTTAACTTCTTCTGGTATTCAAATTGCAATACCAGAAGCCCCCCAATCTGTTGCTTCTCCAACAGCTGGGGTAAATGACACCTAGCTGTTTGGAGAAGTCTCAGCAGGGGCAATTGGTTGTAATTTTTGAAATAATCTTTAAAATCAAACCAAAACTCCCCCTGCCAAGTTCTTTCCCCAGTTCCCCCAATTTCCCCTTGAAACAACAATCTAAACAGCTCTTAAACAGCCTATAAAAGGCTCCATCTTTCAGAGTGTTTGATTTTTCAGTTAATAAAGTCAATTTCCTTTACACCAGTTGATTCATTCTTGTTTGCTCTCCAGTCCTGAAATCCAGCACCATGATACTATCCAAGTCTTCCCAGTGGGAACCATTTGGATATAAATGGTTGGTTTGGTTATTCCTTGTCCAGTTCTTTACTGCAAGTGTATCCCTTGGAACCAGAGCTGATTCTGGTTCATCTCTTCCCAGTTACCTTGACAAGTCCTGGCGCCAAGTGATACCAGGTGTATGGTACACCGCCACTACATTGTCACAGAACTCCCCCCCATTACAGAAAAGCCACAAGTCATGGGGGCCAGTCTGTCTGCTCCTTCCCTATTCCATCCCTTGGCTTTGGCCTTCCTTCTCAGTTATCTTGGTCCTGACTTCCTTTTGGGAAGGTTCAATCTTCTTTTGGGTCAATACTGCCTGATTGGAGAATTATTTCATATGAGAATGGTCTCCATCCCCATTGGTTTTCTAGTCACAGAGTTGAATCCATCTGCGGCCATACACCTTTTGGGTGGTATGTTTCTGAGCAGATGGGTTCCTGACAGCAGGTTAGGCGGCTGTCAGAAATCTGCAGACTGTGGTATTTTATCATCCACCAGATGATATCCTAAGTCTTCTAACATTAGGAAAGTACAGAGAACCTGTGACTTTGGCATAACCTGCGGTCTGATATACTTTGTTTTCTGCAGAAGTAGCAAGTCTACTGGGCCCAAAGCCCAAAGGGTTTGAGACAGTTCTTCCTACTTCTAGATATAGTTCATGTGTTGTCTCTATATTTTACTATAGATAACTATACTGTATGACAACAGTATCATCTTTTGCTCTACTAATAAACCCTAAGAGAGGATCATAATAAGGAAATAGGACTTGGAGCAATTGTCAAGTCAATACAGAATCATCAGTCTTTTATTCTAATGGACTGGCTTTAAGGCAGTCCACCTGCCCGCATTTTATCTGAGTTAACTCAACACTAGGAAGAGACTGAAGTAGCATTAGGTCAACACGGCAGGAGGTCCAGCCTTTTCAGGGTGGATTTTGTGGAAGCTTGCTTGACAACTTCTTCAGCTTACTGTGTTTGTTCTAGACACGCCACACAGCTGAATCTCTTTTCAGCTGCCTTCCTGGGCCACTATCCAGGGCTAGCTAGCCAACGGTTGGCTACTAGTTCATGAGATGATTGTTGCACTAATCAGAGCTATTCTAATACAATAGGCTCAGGGCCTTTTATCTTAGAGTGTTTGGCCTGGTGGCCCAGTCCATGTTGGACTCTGATAGACATAATGCAGATGACAGCTCTTATGACAGCCCTCTTATTCTAGGATACAATTTAAGTTTAGAATAGTAATTATTGTGAAGTGCATATTGAGGTGCTTGATGAAGGGAACTATTTAATGAGCAGTATTGCATGTTCCATTCATCAATTGTAATACATGGATTTGTTAATGCCAGAATATAATTTGGTCATTGATTCATTGATCCTGCAGCCCACAGCCCGCATCATTCTGTTGAAACTATTTAAATAGTGATTAACAGCTGGTTCACAATAATTGGTTGAATCCGTTAATTAGTCAATATCCCAAAATCTTGACAGTGGCTCAAAGCTGTTTAAGGCATAGACAATTGGATAGAAGTTTACTGCCTGACAGAAAGCTGACGGCAAGGTACAGTAGCGTGGCTGCAGGGATCATGTAAGTAGCCAAGTTGGGAGTTGGGCAAGATGACGCCAGAGGGGTCCACAGGTTCAAAACCATTGAGTTGAGGTGAGTTGGCTGATTGTATGATATCCCTTTTGATCACTGTGGTTCAGGACTAAACTGAGCATTGGTTGGCTGGTGGCCCCCTATCCCAAGGTAAGCTGTGAAGATGATGTAGTTCATCTTCTGACTTGGGGAGGGGTAATGGATTTAGTAAGATTACTTGCTTAGCCTGGGTAAAGGATTAATTAATGTGATAATATTGAGGAGGATATTCACTCAATGATAGCACAAACTATCATTGAGGGTTTTGTCTTTATTTATCCTAGGAGACCTTCAAGGCATGATTATTGGAAGACATAACATTGGGGAACCAAGAGTCTGAGTTGCATCTGTTATTCCCTTTTCTGGATTGGCTTGGGTGGCTAGCAATTGAGAAGGCTTGGCTGGATCCCAGTTTGCATTGGCATAGTGCAAGTTGGGCCTTCTTAATGCATCCAAATTCATTTACTGAATTTGGTGCATGATTATCACTGTTGGAGAGCCTTTCAGTCCATTCCCCATTTGGTAAGCTCCCAAATTGGGCAGCAGTTCCTCCCAAGTTTGGCTTTGGGGAAATTGCCTTTCCTGGTTTCCTGATCTGGCTATTTCTAAAAGGAGTGGATGGGGACTGGTCTGCTGGCAAAGGCTGGCAGGTGGCAGGCTGGCTCATGGGTGCCTGGTTTGAGGATGGCTTGCAGGTGGGGCTGGCAAGAGTGGTGGGCGCCTGTGCAGTGGCAGTGGGTATCTGTTCAATGGTGGCAAGCGTCTGCAAGTTGGCAGTGGGCAACAGCTTGGTGGTGGCAGGCTTTTGTGTGGTGGTGGTGTGTATCTTCTTGGTGGCAACAGGGACCCGCGCAGTGGCAGCGGGTGCCTGCGTGAAGATGGCGGGCAACAGCTTGGTTGCAGCGGGCTTTTACATGGTGGTGGCATGTATCTGCTTAGTGGTGGCGGCGGCCCGCGTGATGGTGGTGTACGTCTGCTTGGTTGCAGCGGGAGTCTGCATGGTGGCGGTGGGCACCTGTGTATTAACAGCAGGCAACAGCTTGGTTATGGTGGGCTTCCGCATAGTGGTGGCATGTATCTGCTTGGTGGTGGCGGGGGCCTGCATGTTGACCGCAGGCAACGGCTTGGTTATGGCAGGCTTCCACATGGTGGTGGCATGTATCTGCTTGGTGGCTGCAGGGACCCGCACAGTGGCAGTGGAAGTCTGCTTGGTGGTGGCGGGCGCCTGCACGCTGACGGCAGGCAACGGCTTGGTTGCGGCAGGCTTCTGTATGGTGGCAGTGTGTATCTTCTTGATGGCGGCAGATGTCTGCATGTTGTTAGCAGATGTCTGCTTGGTGACAGCAGATGTCTGAACTTTGGCAGTGGATGTCTGCTTGGTGGCAGTGGGCGCCTTCATATTGACGGCGGGTGACAGTTTGTTGGTTACACAACTATAAGTGTCAGGAATATTCCTGACAAGCATGCCCAGCAGGAAAAAAGAGACGTTGTGGCCTTCTGCTTGTATTTTCTTAGAGGCAACTTCAGTGCACTCCATTTGGTGGCTCAGGAATATTTGAAGCTGGAATTGACCAAGCTCTAGATGACAAGCAGGTCAGATAGGAATTTCCTATACCAGTACCCATTGATGTAGCTGGTTGTGGTTCAGTAGAAAACAGTCCCTTTGGGGAAAACTGCAATGAACACACCAATCACAATTCCCTCTGGTTTCTTCTTTTTACCCTTGGGGGCGTTCTTTTTTCCAAGCAACTATAATCATAAAACTTCAATGACAATTTATAGTAAGCTATAAATATAACATCATCAGAAATTTTGGACAGGCAGTAGGTGACGGTGGCATCATCACAGGGTAAAGGGCAAATCAGAGCCATCATCCAACTTATTTGTCAGCCAATTGGTCAGAATCATAACACTTATTACAAGCCCATGCATCCAGAGCTGCGCTGTGCGGCAGGAAATGAAAATGCCTTTGAGCTCAAGTAGGAAGTGGACTTCAGTTAATGGAGGTAAGGATCCTGCTGTAGTAGGGCAAGCATTAGGGGATGAGCCTCCTTTATCTGAGAATCTTGTTGCTTCTTTGGCTTCTTGGCCAGCTTGGTACCATCTCTTTTCAAGAGGGCTTGGAACTCCCACTTGATCACTGCCTCAGTGAATTGAAGCTGAGTACAATTTTGGCAAAATTTATCCCTCTCTGCTTGAGGCTCACAATCTCTTCAATGATCTCATTAGTAATGACTTGCTGTTTTTGGCAGAATTGAGGAATAAGGGGACCCAGATTAGAAAGGGCTTGCTCTGATTGGCCCAAACTCTCAGACAATGATTGGATCAGATTGGAGGGGGCACAGTTTCCCAGTCTCCAAAATGAGGCAAAGGCTCAGGTTGGGCCTGGTCTGGTGGAGCTCCATATTGGCTATCAGAAAAGCCACCTGTGGATGGGGCTGGTGTCACACTACTCAGCCTCCTCACAACTTACATTAAATTGGGTGCACACAGAAACGTGGTAATTGTGTTCTCTTGACCAGCAGCCTGAGCTTGGAGTAGCTCCTGGTACTGCTCTTTGACGACATCAAAGTTACTCTCACTTGAAAAACTCATTATAAAAAATACACAATAAATCTGCCAAAAACAGAAAAGCCATGAATTTCTAGAGAATTAATTTTATTTAAGTGTGTGTTCCTTTTTTAAGATACTCTTTCAGACACAAATGGTCAAATTTAGAAGTGTGTACATTGAAAATAATTCTGTAGTTCCCTGAATAGATTTTAGTGGATTCACTCCTGGAATCCACTATTTCCAATTTGAAGCCCAAAAATAATCAATATTTTCAGAAAAATGAGTTGTTTTGTGTTTGAGTTCATTACTTTTGTGACTGAGTTTCATGTGTTCTCTGTTTTTATAATATTTGTTACACACTCATAATCAAACTTGATGTAGAATGCTTCAGGAAGTGACTGGATTGTGTGCATTTTGAATTTGAGTTCCATGCATTTGGTATCTCATTTTTGGAATTTAATATTTGACTTCATTGTTGTTGTGTGATTGACTATTTTTGTTTTCCAGCCCTAGATAAATGGAAGCTTTATTGATTAAATTGACTTTCAACTGATTTCAGTTGAAATTTGTTTTGTGACTGAGTTCATGAGTTCTAAACTTAATAATATACATTTATCTCAACAGATTTGAAAACTCCTGTACCAGATCTTCAACTTGTTGATAATAACAATGAATCTTGGCTTTTTTACCTTAACCAGGTGGGAAAATTGATTGTACCAACCTTTAAGAGATGAGGTGGACTTAGTTATACTGTCCTTAACCTGATTATAGCAGTTCCAGTTAATGGAGTCACTACCCTTGCATATATAAAATCATTAATGAAATATTTTAAAGTTGAAACCCAAATATTATAGATCCTTTTATGATAAGGAATAAACCCAGTATATTAAAAGTGGTTTTTAATGGCTGTCAAGATTTTATGGTCCTGAGGAATTGTGTTTATTAAAGGACATGTTAATGTGAGTGTTGATAGGGGACTGTATGGCAACAGTCTGTAGCTACCAATTGGGCCTTATGTGAGACTACAGCCTGGCAGTATTCCAAGTCCGTAGGAGAAAACACACGGGTCTGCAAGTAAGCGGTGATGCGCTTTAATTGGATACTTCTGACTACTAGGCTTCAACTAGTAGTGATATAGTGATAGAGATTCCTTGTTCTCTATCTTCAGGGGTGAATATTCTGCTCAATCTCTAATCAGGAGAGCACCTTATATAGGGTGGATAAGCCCTCTTGCCAGATTATAGTCTGACGCATATAACTCTTACTAGTCAGTCTATCTGTTCCCCAGACTGCTATTTTCAGCCCCCAGAGCTAGGCAGCCATGTCAGTCTGGCATGGGACTTCAATAGATTACCAGGCCTCAGATTATCTCATCAGTGTATTGGCGACATCTGGTTTGTAGTTTATGCATGTGCAAGTTTAGTTACCCTGTCTACTGGAATTTTGCATCATGCATTTATTCAACTGAACAACCTTCTGTATTGGTCATGGAATTTGATGTATATACAGTGCAAATGTTTGGTGTCAACCATATTGCATTAATATTCCTGAGCATTCTGTCCTATTAGCTGTTCAATGTTCTGTGATTGTGACCTGGAACATCAAGCCTGTTTCTTCAGGTTTGATCCAATGGGCAGGCCATTTTCAGATCAGGATCAATCTTTGGAGTAATCATCAATGTACTTCTAGCTGTACCCAAGGAGCATGATAAGTTGATGCTTCTACAATTAAGCCAGCAGAATGGCAATTGGTTGTCTACCCAATAAACCAAGAAGAAAAATGGTCAAGTCTATTACATTATTCTGGGGGCTTGACAATGGCTGTGTTACAAGGAGATAGTACTATCAAAGGTGAGTTGATTTGAGTTGATTTATTATATGTGGTCATAAATTAATATCATACTTTATTCCCAGTTAATAAGGAAGAGGCTTGGATTTATCACATAAAAAAATTATTATTTGATTCCAGATACTGTCTTTCTAGATGCTGTATTTCTAGATAGTGTATTTTAGGGTATTTATTAAGTGTTTTAATACTCAAAAATCTTATTTGGATAACACTCTTTTTATTTTAATTTGTGATATTGTTTTCTAGATGCTGTATTAGAAACCAATATGTAAAAATAACTAATTAATAATTTTTTAATTTTTTAATTTTGCTGATGTAAATCCTGACTCTATTGAAAATTTTCTAGATGGCGTTTTCTAGATGGTGTATTGCACCTATTTTTTGTGTTTGTAAATATAACTTTTGTGACTGAAACAATTTTATTCTCTGCTTGTGTCATTTTTGTTGCATGATCACTATCACAGTTGATGTAGACTGCTTCAGAATGTGACTGGTTTATGTTTGTTTTGAATATGGGTTACTTTTTATTGCTGTCTCATTTTAGGGATTCTGTATTAATTTTTAATTCTGTTGGTGATTGACTATTTTTTTAATTCAGACCTAGATAAATGCAACTCTTATTGAGTAAATTTACCTTCAGCTGGTTTCAGTGAAATTTTGTTGCAACAGAAACAATTTTTTCTGAACTGAGCCATTTTATTTTATCTTAACAGGTTGTAAAGATGCTGTACCAATGATTTCTAGTGTGGATATTTTTTTCCTAGTGATTGATGTGTGTGACATGTCAGAATAAAAATCAATGGCAATTTGTCCCTTGATGCTACTGAAAAAATGCACTGGTTATGTTTGTCTTATTTTCAACCTAAGTTTGCTTTGAGCCAAATTTGGTTTGTCTATATCAACAGCTCTGGCAAGTACATTTTTTTAATCTGAAAAACTATATTTCTGTTCAATAACTCTACCAGACACCTTAACCCCATTATGATAGGATTAGGACAATTTATTGCCAGGGCTGAAGTAGATCATTCCTGAGTGGAATCTAATATTTTTCTTTTTTGGATGGCACAATTAGATCTAATATAGTTTTTGGATTACTTAGGCTTTGGAATCTGGCTTTTTCAGAAAAAGCTATGGTACCCACCTTTTTTGACACTATTGTTTCTAAGGAATTATTTCTTATATTACGCCGTCATTCAAGACAATTTAAATGAACTTTATATTTAAAATGCCTAGAATGATGCCATATTTTTGAAATAGGTTCCTAGAAATGAAGGTGTTGGAAACAAGGTGGGTACCAAAGTTATAGGTGGGGATTGTCTTTCATCCCTTCAGGAAATAGTACCATCTGCTTGTCATCCAGTGAAAACTATGGGCTGAGCATATGGGGTGTGGAAAAAAAGGCTCCAAAATAGATCCAATCATTTTAATTAAACTTCTTTATCTTTCCCTTTGAAATATTTTTACTCAATTTTATCAGATTAAATTAAAAGGGATTTGATTCTACCCATGAATGGGTAGGGCCAAGGCCAAAAAATATCTTTAGGTTGCAATTATTGCTAGGCTCAGTCCTAATAAAATTGGATGCCACTCAAATCCATTAGAATTGGCCCCAGATTTATTCTGAAGGGCTGTTTAATTATAAAGAAAGCCTCTATGAATAGTCAGTCACAACCTTATATCACTTACTGATTGAATTATCCTTGGAAAGAATATAAAATCCTAAAATTAAAAAAGGTTGAACTTACTGCATGCTAACACTTGACAGCACAAATGACTTGAAAAAGGGATTAAACTGGGAACGTCATAGTAATACAGAAGTTAGCGTTAAGAGACTGCAAGAAGCCAGGAATGTGTTATTTCAAAATGCAAGCTCTACAATTTAAACTATAATTCTTAGATTAGCTTTTTTAAAGAGCACCTAAGATTGCTGGTATAATAAGTAACAAGTACTTTAATTAGGGAATAAAAATATGGTTGTTAGAATATTTATTCTGCAGAAATATAAAGGCTAACAGATATATTTCAAGAAATAAATTTTAAAACTCATCTGAAATAGCAAAAGTACAAACAACTGAAAGTGATTCTTAAGATTAAGTTCAGTAAACTTCCTTTATTCGAGGTTAAACAGAATCAATCCATTTTAATGATTCTTCTAGCCTTTCGCAAGGCAGAATACTCTGCGGCCCAAATCCCAGCAAGTATAGCTAAATGGCACACAAGGAGAACACTAGACGAAAAGGGGGTTGAAGGGTAAACATTCCAGGAGTATTCAATGCAAATAAGCAAAACAGCTCTTAGAGGGATTGGATAGCATGGTGCCGTACAAAGTGAAGAAGAAGGAAGGGTATGGAAATACCAGGAGTAAAATTGGTGGTGTAGTGATCTTTGACACTGTGATGCCTAATGATTAAAACCATTAGGAACTTTGCTATTTGTTGAGAAGAAGGCTGTGTTTCAGACTGACTTTCTTTAAATCCATCAAAGATGAGGTTTGTTATGCCTCCAGAAGGCTGAGACCAGCAAGTGATAAGAAAATACAAAAGTATTCCAAACATGAAGGACAAGAAGGCTTTAGCAATACAGGTGAGTTGAAGCGGAACCTGTGAATCATACGCCAGTTCACAGTCCACTTGTAATCGAATTGTCTACCAAGATCAAAGGCACCTTTAATATAACTGCGCTAATTAGTATATAAAAACGGCAACCCTATGACAATTCAAAAATGATAAAATTAGAAAAAAACTCAGAGAATCAAAATAATAACTAAATAATACAAAAAGAGTAGGGGTTAAAACATAATTTATCTAACCTACCTATGACTCCATTCGGCTAAGAAGGAGTTCAGACGAGAAGTTTGTTACAAAAAAGGAAAGTATAATTACCTGAAAGCTACGATAAAGAGAGAGTAACCACGGTGTGAAACCGCCCCTTGATGAGATATATAGTCAACAGAATTCCAGGGAGGAACAAGAGGAAATATTCATTTTCACAGATAGAGCCACCGAAAACATAGGATCGCAATATTGAACCGGTGTTTCAGAAGGAAATAGAGAGAAGCATATGCGAAAATCATAGCGATTGGGCCATTAAACAAACGAAGCATAAATATAGAGTGGATCTTCTTAGATAGCACCAAGAAGATCATCGGACAGGGGAGTCCTCAGATGACCACATACATTGCCCACAATAAATAGATTTAAAAGATATAATCCCAAGAAAATAAACTGTCCCAGAAGAATATCGTCACCACGGTCTGTGAGATAGTAAAGGATGGAATATATATACAAAGCCCGCAGGATATCCTAAGGACCTGTATCCCCTGGAAGGTATTGATAATCATATTGTTTGTCGACTAAAACGCCTTCAACTTCTTGGGTGATACATACCAGTCTATCTCGGTGTCTATAGAGCATCAGAAACAGAACCTTATGTAGTGAAAACAAGTAAAAATATAAGAGATTTGGTGTATTAGAAAACTTACAATTAACTTTGTGAATAATCAACAACCCAAAAAAGAATTCAAAAAGGAGGATTAAACCAAGCATTAGTTTCCAGTTCCCATGATCAAAGAGAAGCGTATAAAGCTTTCGACCATAAAATTTTAAGCTGAATCTTTTTGGTGTAGCCGACCCAGAAGGAATTGTCGCAGCTCTTGAGGTGATGCTTGTCATAAGCTTATTGTAACTATTGACTATATATGGTTAAACTTTTAGGTTAAATCCAAATATGCTCTGAATTTAAGGCTTCTTATCTGTTTTTATTTGTTTTTAAGCCAGCCTCTAAATAAGATACGATAGAGGCTTAAATGTGCTATCTTATATAAAATTTGGGATTTTCATGGGAAGGCTAGGGGTAGGGTTGGGACGGGCACCAAAATCTACACAATTGGTTTTGTGACTTTGTTAGTTGAGCACAATTCATTTTGTGGCCTTAATGCCACATCACAATTCATGCAGATTGGTTTT